>JASAND010014309.1:0-37643 GCA_030248195.1 Trissonchulus latispiculum
CCCGTCGAGGGCATTTTCCCCCCTAGTTTAAATGTTGACCATCATAGCTCATATTAACTTTTTCATGCGACTGCAAGGAGCATTTTTCCTACTTGTACACATATATACCATATATATATATATGATTCAATATATAGTTTCTTATTATATGTATATATTATAGGGGCGCGCGATATCGCTCCTCCTAATATGGGTGTAAAAGGCTCAGCGCGGCCCTTAGAGACTCGTTCGAGCACCGTGCCAGCTAAATACTCAACGAAACTAGACAAATTTGGCATCTTTGGAATCAGCACGACGAGTACAACAAGTAGCAAAAAAGTTTTGGTCAAAATTTTCAACTTTGAAAATTTTCGTTTCCGGACAAGTTAGGTCCATTCGTTTTTTCCGTGTCACGCTTGGACAAGCACTTTCCTTCGAACTCAAAAACTGAACGATATGGCCACTTTCAGCCGGTGAAGTTTGGTTTTTCTGAGAGTAGTATTTGTGGTAACGTACCTTTTGGACAATTTTCCGCTGCCCGGCCCAGCCGGCCACCTGTGCGGCCGGCCAAAGGTGTCCTGACCACTAAGATGGCCAAAAAAGGCCAATTTTGTGTCACGGCTTAACGGCTACAGGGCTCAGGGAACAAGCTAGAGAGACGCGGCTTGTTGCATGAGAAACTTTGGGATAGGTAGCGTGTCATCGATACTATTTTGACCAAAACTTTTTTGCTACTTGGACTCGTCGTGCTGATGCCAACGATACCAAATTTGTCAAGTTTGGCTGAGTATTTAGCTGGCACGGTGCTCGAACGGGTCTCTAAGGGCCGCGCTGAGCCTTTTACACCCATATTATAGGATAATTTTGAAAATCACATTTGAATACGGATTTCTCTCAACTCATGAGACCAACTAGAAAACGCCTTTACACACATATTTTTGGGACAATTGCCGAATGCTAATTTTCATGGTTTCGTGTTTTGTCTTTCCGTTCGAGAGAAATAAGCATCCAAACTTGAAAATTTTGACGAAAATCGGACAAAATGTGTATATATATATATATATATTATATATACAGTTTTCTCAAAATCTTGAGCTTACCGGATCACTAGAAGATTTCAGAAAAAGTAGACCTCGAGAAGACATTTCTTTTGAAGCCTGAACTGGTCGCTTTTGTTTAGCTTTCCCACATTTCGAGAAATCCATGTTCAAAAATTGTTTTTTTTGTTGTTGCATGTTCAAACCTAAGAGTTGAAATGATACAGGAATACCCTACCTAGCTGTAACAAGCACATTCTAAGCTTTAAAATGATATAAAATTGTCGTTGAATTCTAAGAATTGAGCAAATTACAGTCTATCAAAACTTGCTGCAAGCACCCGGACCAGCACCTTAAGCAACTGTACAGAGCAATATGTTTTCGTTTGTTGTTTGGTTAAATAAAGCCGTTGACTTTTTTATTTCATTGCTAATTACGGGCTTTTTATGCATTGCTCAGGGTATTTTCTAGGGATTTTCTTCTGAGAAACAGCGGGGCTACAATAATACACCCCTAGGGTATATACGTAGTTTTGGACTCTTTTATTAAAATCCGATCTAGCTGATATGGGAGACTCACACTGGCGATGGGTTTTCCCGCCGCGCTATAATACGTACGTACAAACAGCGCGAGACGTATGCAGGTGGCGAGAAAATTCCAAGAAAATGTTGGGGAAATTTGGAAAAATCTCGGGAAAACATCGGGAAAATATCCGGAAAAAAACAGAAAAACTTCCGAAAAATATCGTGAAAATATTGGGAAAATGTCTGGAAAAAATCGGAAAAATGTCTGGAAAACACTGGCTTTTTCCTAGGCAAAAATTTCTGGGGGGGGAAGAAAAATTTTTGAAAAAATGCCTAAAAATAGCTATTTTTTGCTGCTGAGCTAAAAAATTAACTATTTTTAACTTAAATTTAAGCTTAAAATAGCTAAAAAATGCTTAAAAATGTGTAAAAATCCGGCGAAGCCGGAAAAATGTTTCACAATTAGCCCTCAAAACCCTATTTTTCACCTCACGTAAGGGTGGGGGGGGGGGATCTGGGGGGGGAAGGCCCGAATCCTGGGGGGGGCGACCCAAGTCTGGGGGGGAACGAATTTCTGGGGGCCCCCCCCCCGGGAGGAAAAAGCCAGAAAACAGGGGAAAAAAGATCGGAAAAAATCGGAATACTGGAAAGTTGCACAAAAATCGAGAAAATCTCCGGAAAAAATCGGAAAAAATTCGGTAAAAAATCAGAATAAAATCGGAAAAGTTGCACAAAAAAAGTCGGAATAATTTCCGGAAAAAATCGGAAAAATGTTGTCCCGATTTTTTTCAGCAAAAGTTTTCCTGTGGGAGCCCATAGGGCCATAGGTGTAACGGGGATTTGGGTTGGGGCCTTGGGGTTGGGTTGGGGCCTTCCCCCGGAATTTTGGGGGGGGCCTTTTTTAGACCCCCCCAAACCCTCCCACGACCCCCCCAACCCAAACCTCCCCCAAAAATTTTTCAATTTTTATGCCAAAAATTTTTGAAAATTCATACTCTGGTGGCTGGCATTTTTTAGGGTTTTGAAAGTGGGGGCTTCCGAAAAGTGTTGGAGGGGCGAGTCCAAAATTTTTAACGACACATTGACATTTTTTAAGTAAAAACACAAAAAAAATCGCTGTTTTTAAGCTTAAAATTAACTTATATGTCCATAAATTACGTAGCTAAAAATTCAGACAATTTTTTTAAAATTTGACCTCAACAACGTATATAAATTTTCGACATTTTTGGGCGACCCCCAAAAAAGTCTGGGGGGCTCCGAAAAGTGGAGGGAGTAACTGAAATATTGATTATAGGCTGATTGTAGATCAACAATTTTTTGTTCAGCTCGTTCTGTAGTAGTGGTTTTCGTCGGGGATAAATTTTATAGAACTCGTCTAGCTCGCTGTAAAAGGCAGTCTTGTGGTCATAAGTCGCAGCGGCAATTGCAGCAAGTTACATAATCAGTTGATGATGAGTGATAATGAGTTGATAATGAGCTGGCTACTAAAATGAGATTTAGTATATAATATGTATAAGCTGATGTTGTACTAAGAAAGAAGTTTTAGTTGCTTAGACAGTAACGGAACAACAAATTCCGATGAAATAACTACTTTCAACAACTTCTTTTGTTATTAATACTGTCATTTTACAACTGGGCTACGAGCTGCTAGCCATTTAACTAAATGGCTAAACACTGTAGTCATTTTACTAAATGGCTAAAATATTGCGAGTCTTTTGGCCAAGTAGTCAAACACGCTGCCTTTTACTACTGGGCTAGCCATTTGACTAAATGGCTAAAAGGTTTAGCCATTTAAGGTGCTGGTTTCCTTTCGGGTATTTTTGACTCCTACGGCTTTAATCCTTTACGCAAAGGGCTAAAACTTACGAAACAACCTATTTCCGTGCTCTTTAACATTTTAGGACCAGTCCCGTATTCTTAGGCCAAAAGATAAGAAAGTTTTGGTTTTTGGCCTTAAGCTCCCAGTAGGTAGACAATACACGGGATTGGTTGGTATGGCTGGAAAGAGTACTCGAAAATGAACATTTTTGCTCTTACAACCTTTGAGCTATCTCCAGTGGTTAAGTCAGTATAAGCAAAAAACTATTTTTAGGGTCAAAAAATGGCCATTTTCGAGGAAATCAGTTTTTTCAAAATTACTGACACATGTTTAGGACAAAATTGGCTTACATGTAGTTATAGTTGTAGTTATATATACTCAATCGAGACATCGTCCAAATGCACATTTTATGAATGCATGTAGCCATGGGGGGAAAACCCACATTTTAGGATTTTGGCTGCAACTTTTTTATTATAAGGGTTATCTGAGAACTTTATATACCATCGTATTTGGCGTACTTAGAACTTTCTTTTAAGCCTATTTGCACTTCTCTAAGTTGTACCGTTAGAGCGGTATAGTGCAAAAAGTAGCGGGGGGAAAACCCAAATAAGCCCACCCCTCACAGGTCTTAAAAATTGTTCTATCGCAATTCTGACACTTCCAGTGTAAAATTCAACCCTTTTTTAGTTAGTATGAACCAAAAAACCCGATCTAAGTAGCTTTTTTTGAGATCTCATGTGCCGTTGAAAATGCTGCATCAACTGGCCAGGTTTCATAAAGTTTAACACATAAACATAGGGCAATTTTTTAAAAATGCTAAAAATGATGTAATTCGATAAAACTTGTTATTCTATCGTGTAGAGAATGGTTTTTTGCGTAGAATTGGCTGTTAAACTCCACAATTGTACCTGTATTGGGTCCTCCAGCTGCGAAATTGCACTTTTAAGGTTTTTAGCCCCTAGCTAGCCAGGTAAGCAAAATTGCCCAAATCTGACCGCATAGGATGACGCAGCGTGCTCGATAGTACCGTATTATAGTCTCTAATTGTTTCCATGTTGAGTTGTTAAAAATTTTTCAAAAAAATTTGGGTGGGTTTTTCCCCCCATAGTGGGTTTTTTCCCCGCCACGTTTGGCAATGTGCCAGACTAACGGTACAGCGGATCGGTCTAATTTTGGCTGTGTGCAAAGAGGAAGAGTTGCCATCATTGCAGATATTTGCAAAACTTTTCTAGCCCAACCCAGTCAAAAGTTACATCGGTCCAAACTTTTGGTAAATTTTTGGATGGTTGAACCAAAAAGTAGTTGTCATTTTCAAAATGTCATAAAATAAGCAGGAGTGAACCAAATGACTTGATCTTTGCATACATAGGTTAGAAAGAGTCGCGCTTCTTGCTGCTATGTTTTGGAGCTCATATCTCCAACCCATGACCCAGGAGGCGGGTGGGTTTTTTCCCCCAAAAAGGGGGTGGGTTTTTTTCACCCCATGGCTATATTAGCCGGACTTTATTGCTTTCAGCTAGAGATTTGGCCGAAAAACCATTTTGGCACAACTGCGATTATTTTGTTTCGAACATCGATTTCTCAAAACCTACTCGACGGATTCCGGAGATTTTCGGCAGAATCGAAATTCGCACTTCTGCGGAGGGACGTTTTTCTTGGTTTGGGCTAAAACATATTGAGTAGCAAGATAACTCAATGCGAAGTTGCGAAATTTCGTGTTACTGTGCATTTGGTCGATTTTCTCGACCGTTAAGACCTGCTGAGCCAAATCCAAAAAACGTCCCTCGGCCCATATGTCCTTCATATCGTTGCACAAAAAGAACTTTTGGCTGATTCTTCAGTTTTGAGAAATCGATGTTCAAAAACTTTTGGTCTATGACTCTATATTCATCCTGTTGGATGTCAGCTTGTCAGAAAATTTCTGCAATTTTTTTGCTAGTTTTGCCAGTTCTGTAAGCCCATGTGAATATGTACAGACAGATAATAAGCTTTAAAACGATGTATAAAGCTCTTTGCAACTCCCAAAATTGCGAAAGTTATAGCGTTTCAAAAAAATCACCACAAAAGCACTGCACAAAAGGATACCACCACCTTAACTAAATGGCTAGTTTGACTACTAGGCTTCGACATATCGCGACTGTTCTGGCAAAAGGGCGTAAGTAGTCCAAACGGCCATTTTTCGTTTTTTTGCAGAATCGGGATCTGGACACACTAAATTTTTATTTGGCGAAAAGACCTATTTGAAATTCCTTAGAATAAGGTCTCTATAGGCATTTGTCACTGCGGCGCAATTGCAAAAACCTTCAAAGTTGTTCTGGCAAAAGGGCTTAAACCACCTTACGCCCTTTCACCCCGTATGTTTTACAGATAAACTTTCATGTCGTCCTTACAAATCATGAGCAAAAAGGCGTAAGTGAGCTTTCAATTTTTGGTATTAGGAAGATTAAGCTATTTTCTCATAAATGGCGGATTGTTTCAAGCTGTTTTGCTTGAAATTCAGTTGCCGTTATTGTTAGAAAACGTAGAGCCAATTGTACAGCTGCATTGATTTGATTAGAGATAGAAACTTGTCATCAGACCAATCAACGGCTCTTCTTTATCATAACATTGGTTTAGGCAACAGAAATAGTTAGTGGCTGATCAATTTCTAAAAACCTAGTGACTAAAGCTAGTGTTAATATTTGCTTCACCATTGAGAACAACAAAAAGTGACATCAAAGAAGCTTCACCTAAAGGTTTCAGTACATTGATCCACGTGGGTTCACGTTTACGGAAATCTGTTGTTGTAGAGGCTCCGTTTTAGCATAGCTTTAAGCTAGCACAACTTGCCGCTCCACAGCCAGAAAAGAGCGCAATTGGAAAAGATTGCGCACTTACGTCCTTTTACCACAACATCTATTACATGCCCCAATATAACGCTGAAGTCAATTTTCCGATCTGGCAATATGGCGCAAGTGGGCCCAATCGATAATTATGCAAATTAGGCAATGACTGCGTGAAACTATTCAGATAATTACGTATATGCTGACATTATTCTACGGTCTTCTCAGCTTAAATTGCTGAAGATTTCAAGTTATTATCTCAGAGATTTAGTTCAGGAGCTCAGTTCAAAAAAGCCTAAAATTTTCAAACGCCCGTTTCCGAAAAAATGAAAAACCATTTACGCCCTTTTGCCAGAACATTCGCGATATATACACATTCAATGACCTGAATCATTGAAAGTGTAGCTTGGAGCATTATTTCGCTCATAATTTAAAGTTTGTTTGTACCCTAAATATTGTTGCGCGTTGTCCAAACAACGGTGGCTGTTGACCGACCGTTGGCTGTTGATTTTATTCGTCTAAGGGTGCTGTGAAGTTTTTTGGGCGAACTTTGACAAAATAAGAAAATGTACGAATTTTGATTGCAAAAATAGGGAAATAAGAATTTCGAAAAAACCTGCTTGCAAAACAAATATATTTTCGCTAAAACAAAAGGAAACAAAAAGTGTTTCGTTCAAAACAACAAAGTTCAAAACAACTAAAATATCTGCAACTACCCGAAAGGTTTTTGTTTTGACATGTTTTGAACTTGTTCATTTTGTTGTTTTGAACGAAAAACTTTTTGTTTCCATTTTGTTTTTGCGAATATTTGTTTTGCGATCAGATTTTTTCGAAAATTCTTATTTCCCTATTTTTTGGGTTGCCGCTTTTTCACAAAAAGGCAACCCTTTGTGTTGGGTATATATGTCCGTTATTTCTTATTTATTATTATTATTTCTTGCCGAATGTGTCCCCCCCTCTAACTTTTGATTGGCTGGACCGATTCGGCTGAAATTATCACTGGGAGTTGGGGGTGACCTAAAGTGCTCCCGGAAGTGCGGGCAGTTCGGTACTGCTCGGATTCCGGGAATTTCGAATCCCGGAATTTTTTAAAATGGTAAGGGGGGACAAAGGGAAACGTAAAAATTTTTTGCTCGTCGAGCTGAACAACTTTCCTTCTTGCGACATTTTCCGGAAATGCGCCTAGCGAAAGTTATGGCCGAAAAACTGAAAATCCGGGAATTCCCGAAAATCCGGATTTTGGGCCAAAAATTTTTTGACTCTGATTTCTCTCAAAAGTTGGTCATAGGGTAATTCGACCACGCTGACTTCGAAACCGAAATCGAAATTCCCGGAAAATTTACGGATTTCGAGATATTGGACCCGGAAAATTCCGGATTTTGAAAATTTTTTTCCGAGAGTGGTCGATATGGTACTCAAATGAAAGAGCACGTCGAGCTGAACAACCTTCTTGCTTGCGGCATTTTCCGGAAATGCGTCTAGCGAAAGTTACGACCGAAAAACTGAAAATCCTGGAATTCACGATAACCCGGATTTTGAACGGAAAAATTTTTTGTCTCCGATTTTGCTTAAAAGTTGGTCATAGGGCAATTAGACCACGCTGATTTCGAAACTGAAATCGAAATTTCCGGAATATTTACGGATTTCGTGGTACTCGACACGGAAAATTGACTTGTTGATAAGAGGAAAAATGCAGCGCCAACCCATTCATGCCACTTTGCTTGTTTGCAATCAAATTCGTACATTTTCCATTTCTGTCAGTTCACCCAAAAAACTTCACAACACCCTTAGACGAATAAAACCAACAGCCACCGTTGTCTGGCCAACGCACAACACTATTTAGGGTACAAACTTTAAATTGTGAGCGAAATAATGTGCCAAGTTACACTTTCAATGATTCAGGTCATGGAATGTGTACACTCAATAAGTTTATCATTGAATGTATACATCCAATGACAATAATCAGTGAATGTACACATTCAATGATTTGACCATTGAATGTATACATTCAGTGATTGTACACCTTCAATGCAACATATATATAATATATGTATATATCTTTGTATATCCAATATGTATATATTGGACAAGTTGGTTGGCACTATGTATATCCATATATGTATATATATATATATATATATATATATATATATATATATATATATATATATATATATATATATATATATACTCCCTCTTCCAACCAAAATTTTTATTTACAGATATAAATTATTTTGTTTATATATATGTATTGTTTTGAGTGCTATTTCTACATGCATGGCCTCTGAAGAAGCTGTTTCTGTGGTACCAAATGGAAGCTGTGAGGACTACCAACGTCTGAAAGCCGATGCACTTAAGGAAGAAGCGAACGAGCTGTTTAAAAGTTAGCGTCACGAGTAAACTAGGACGTTACGTAATACTTATATTATATACGTGTAGTTATAAATTGTATTTAAAGTGATTATAGGTGCATTTTTAATGCCTTTAGTTTATTTACGACATTTTTAGAGCCTTTGGCTGCACTGATATGTTCAATTACGGTTAACTCCAACATATATATCTTTATTGCTTTATTAATTCCCTAGTAACGTGCCTGCCTGCCTGCCTAGGTTGTTGCGTGGCGCTGGCTCAAAAGTTTTAAGTTTATCGGGTAATCTAATGAAGCTTTGCCAATTTCTGCTATAAATTAATTTGGCATTTCAATTTTTACTAACGTATTAAATACGTATATAAAAAGTCAGCTTTTCAACAACCGCACAATCATTTCTTACAAAGAAAACTATATTCACGTAAACAAAGCGTGAGCAAACTCTAAATTTTTATGTATATAGTAAGTTGTATACGTACAGTGTACACACATACTTCTGAAAAATAGCAAGGATCTTTGGAGAAGTCTGTAACACATAAGCCCTCGGCTAAAATTATCTGAACTAAGAAATTTTGAGATTTGGACCCCATTTTTTAGGCCCGGGTACCGGGGCCACGATGAGCAAAGATGAACGCAAAGTTTCAGCCCGCTGGCCCATTTCTATCTTGCATCATCCTGCAAATTGTTTGCTTTTTCCGCACATCACAGGTTGGTTCGTTTTATCCCGACCTCTACGTACGTATTTGGTTGTTTTACTTTCTTTTACAGAACAAGCTTTTGATAAAGCCATTGACCTATATTCCGCTGCCATTGAGCTTTGTCCCTCGGAAGCAGCTTATTATGGAAACAGGAGCTTTGCTTATCTTAAGTCAGAATTCTATGGTGCTGCGCTTGCAGATGCGTCTAAAGCCATCGAATTGGATTCCAGATATGTAAAGGTGTGTTATTTACAGGCGCATAGACAGCAGGGAAACGAGAGAGCAGAGATTGTGGCCACCTCTAGTGTTTTCCTGTAGTGTGTAAACTCTCATTTTCAAAACATTTTCGCGCGTTAGACTAGAATTTAGTGAGTATATATATATACACTAAATACGTATATTTACTGTCATAATGTGTTTGGAAATTGCTCACATGTTTCAAATTACAAAACCTTTCCAGCTTCTCGGGGCTCCCGCCCCCCCGCCAAAATTTGATGTTTCCGCCGTCGAAATTTTTTCTGACTGCGAGTGGTTATATGTAGGTAAAGGTTACATTATATATTACGTGTACGTATGTACGTAACGCATATTATATATATATATATATATATATACAAAATACAAGAGTGTGTAGGCTTTGATATTATAACAGAGTAATAAAAAGTATATATTATGACACTCCTTCCCCTGATTCCCAAAGCTGTCAGAAAAGGCTGTTGTAATGACAATAAGCAAAATCGATGGCTATAAGATTTGCACCGGGCGACCCCAAACTGTTTGGGAAGCTGGATATTTATGTGGATATTTCATTTTTCGTTACAGGGTTATTATCGACGAGCTGCATCGTATATGGCATTGGGCAAGCTGAAACTAGCGTTGAGAGATTATGAAGCGGTGAGTTACGCGATTGAAACTTCTAAAACTGGGTTTTGTTCCAAGCTTATATATATATATATACTTACTTAATCCTTCCGTTAAAAATTAATTTTTTTCCATTGAGACATTAGAAAACTGGGGTCTGGGGCCCGTTGCATAAAAGTGATTAGTTGATTAGTGATTAGTTGATTAGTGTAGCAGTTTTTGGAAGAAAAATTTCGCTATGCTCCAGCGTTTTTAAAGTTTTTGATACCAGGTCGTAACTACTGACTTGTTTGATCCAAATGTATGAATTCTTATTAAATCTGTCGAAAGAAAATTTTGAACAAAATTCCAGTTTCCTAACATTTTACGCTACCATCACTCCAATTTAAATTGCAAGTTAATTTTAAATTTTGAATTCATTAGAACATTCAAAAAACTTCAGAAAGACATTTAAATTATTATCGTTGCCCATCTCTTCCTTTAATTATTCTTTCAAAACTGCTACGCTAATCAACTAATCAATAATCACTGATCAACTAATCGCTTTTATGCAGCGGGCCCTTGTTCAGCGGTTGTATGTTTTTGTGCGAACTTTAACGCCACTGCAATCGATCTTGTGCCAGGTCAAAGCAGATGGATGTCCAATTTTTGGTCCAATTGGCTGAACCATAAACTGGCTTAAGGTGAACAACGTCTGTTTCCACTAAGTTAATCCATCTTTTGTTTCGGGCAGTACGGGAACATTTCCAACCATGCGGTACAGCAGAGAACAGCAATGATTTGAGTAGCCGCTGTTTTCCCATTCTGCACACATTTCCAAACCAGCGTAAGCGCCTAGCCCTGATGATAGCAGAGACTGTGGGCTGCTTGAAGCACATATCCCTGATGGCTACATTTGTATATCTCTGCAGCCGAGACTCCCCTAAGATCTGGCGTAGGCACGACATTTGGAAGACTTCTAGCCTTCTGTCGCAATCCAGCAGCCTCCAAGTTTCACTCGCATACAACAAGATAGATAAAATGACGCTGTTGTACACGCGCATTTTCACGGCCAAGTTGACTGATTGATTTGATTGAGTTGATTTCAAAATTCATTCATACTTTTACATAATAATTTAATGAGTACGCAATGTAACGTTCCCGCCTTTCTCCGGGCTGTGAGAGGCAGAATCATGCTGCACCGTTGGCCAAACGGTTGCCTAGAAGCCTTTGTGGGAATCTACATTAATGGGGTGGCCCGTGTCCATCTAATTTTCCACGAAGGCTTTATTGCTCAGCGTAAACGTAGAGAGCAGAACAATGTGCAGGTCATCTGGCTTCTTCATAAGTAGCTTGAAATCAAAATTGGCGCGCTCTCTTTAAACCACAATAAAGGATTGGAAATTTCTCGGGTACCTTTATCCTTTTTTCTGTGCTCTGTTTCGTTTCCGTTACGCTATGCCAGACGGAACCGAGAATAATTTTCTCTGGAGCAAACGTGTGTTTTTAGCGAAAAAACTGAGAAATTCCGCACTTTTTTGAAAATTCAGCAACTTCTTTCGTAGCTCTGCAAACAGTTCCGCAAAAGCTTTGGCCTTGAGTAGGAATTGTCAGTTTCTACTTGTCAGTTGTCTCAGATGAAAATTAAACGTGTTTCAGATACTTTTTGAAGATGAAGAATTTAAAAAAATTTTCGCGCCGTCGGCGCATATTTCAGTGTAGCCGAGTTAGGATGCCTAGTGACTGCTATGCAATGAAATTTTTAGCATTGACATACGTATTTCCTAAAATAGTCTACAGAACTCCGAAATTCCGCAAAAAAATTTGGAGGACTGCGTAAAAGTTCGCAGTAAGTTTCGACTAAAAAACAGGAGCAAGCCTTTAATATGCATTAATAAACCTTGAATGTGCATATATTATATATCGGTAGGCGACCCGTACATAATTAGATTTATGCCTTGCAGGACGATATTTAATTGTACTTTTTTGCTATCACCGCAGCCACAGCCTAGACCTGCTTTAATGTTTGAAGAAATTGATCATTCGTTCTCATATTGTGACGTTTTCTTTGGGTCTTTATCCCCCACCACTCAAAACCCTTAAAACTTGAACAAATGAGCTAAAATTTATATGGGTACGTTTTCGACAACGCTGAGTACAAATATCACAAAATTTTTCGATTTCGCGAAATTAGATTTTTTGATTTCTAAGGGGGGCCAAGGGAAACCGAAAACCTAACTTTTCGTTAGCTCAGTATAAGCTAAAAGTTTAAGCTTAAGATGTACATAAGCTTCAACCGAGCTAACGAAATGCTTAATCGAAAGCGGACTTCAGATTCGTGTTCTACGACCCGAAAACCCCTATATACAGCTTTTCAGCAAAATCGAAGACAAAAAGGTTTCGGTTTCCCTTGGTCCCCCCCTTAGAAATCGAAATAATTTCGCGAAATCAAAAAATTTTGCGATATTTGCACTCAGCGTAGTCGAAAACATACCTACACCAAATTTTAGCTCATTTGGTCAATGTTAAGGATTTTCAGTGGTGGGGGGGGTAATCGAGATATGACCCTTTTCTTTTTCTATAATTACGGGAGAAGTTTTCCTATTTTCTTGAAGGTTGTCAAAGCATTGCCCTCAAATGCTGATGCCAAGGCAAAGTTTCAGGAATGTCAGAAGATTGCGCGCCGCAAAGCATTTGAGAAGGCAATTGCCGTGGAGTCTGACAAAGCTGTGTCAGATATGATTGATCTCGATTCCATGTGTTAGTTATCAGATTTGATTGACACAATTTTACTTTTATTTATCTTTATTCATTTCCTTCCATGTAGTTTAGCTTAGTTTTGGATCCGTTTAAGTCTAAAGCAACTAGTAAGATTTTGCATTTTATGTATTTGAAGCTTTTCCAACAACCATTAATATTTCATGAAAATTCGTTACTGAGAAATGCAAAATTTTGAATACAATAATTATTTCATGCTATTCTTGCAAACGTGTGAGGAAAGAACAGTGCTGAACTACTAGGATTTTCCCGTAATAGCCTGGATGATACGAGAAATACATGGAAATAGGAAATAAAGTAGATAGAGTTCTCCTTCGACAACGTTGTTGGAGGTATTCCCCTAACTGTATTCGGATTTTCGCCAGATTTGGCAAAATGCCATAACTGTAGGCATTTATCTACATTAACTTTACGTTATTCATCACAGGCCAAAAGACCCGGGCCACGTTTAATTTATCATAGGCGAAAATACCCGGGCCAGTTTCATAAAACTTGAAACTTGCACCTTGCGTATTATGCATGTGCAAGTTACAAGTAAAGTATTTCATAAACCCTCAAGTGATACTTGCGGAAGTGATTTATACCTACCTACCTACCTGATACTTGCGTACTTGCACTTGGATTGCAAGTTGCAAGTTGTCCGCTAACACTTGCGGCCAGAAATCTGTTTCATAAAAATCGTCCATACATGCACTTGCAACTTGGTTGTTGTCCATACTTGCAGTTGTCGTTGCAGTTGCAGTTGTCCATACTGCAACGTGTAAATTTTCTCTGAACAAACGGAACAAAAATTGTTATAACTTATTTTAATTTTAATATTTTTAGAGAAATTTTATTTTTTAGAAACTATATATTACGACAATACACTTTTGATTATTGTCGTAATTCAGTGTGAATTTCAAGCAATTTCTTTAATTTTTGAAATTTATCTAAATTTTTAAATATTTTTGGTTAATTTTTTAAAGATCAGTTATATACGTGCAAACTTGCACTTGAACTTGCATTTACAAGTTGTCAAGTCTTGCAACTTGCTTAGCTAATTTTCGAAAGTAGCAGGAAAAGTTTTATGAAACACTATCAACTTGAACTTGCAGTTCAAGTGCAAGTGCAAGTTCAAGTTGCAAGATTATGAAATTGGTCCCTGGTGATAAAACCCAACCCAAGTCGTTCGCTAAATAAACTAAAGTCTGACACAAAAATGTGTCTAGAACATTGTGATCACCTGTACAGCACTTAATATTCATCAGAGACCCATAACATTATTATATTTTCAGAATCCTCTTGAGAGGAAAATTGTTATAAAATTTAAAATTGGAAAAATTCCAAGATATGTATCGGTATCTGGGTGCTGATGTAAGATAGGACTTGAACCAATTTTCCCAATTGCAATTTTGGGTAAAAAAGTGATAATTTTGGAAAAAATCATATTTCAAATCTTGAAAAATGACTTCTCTTGCGTTAAACCTGATGCCTAACTGATGTGCCGTTACGGCTGAGTGCTTAAAACGTTCGACTGAGGCAAGGCCGCACCCAGGGGGGGTTCAAGGGATCTAGACCCCTTTTGGGATGACAAAATGGAAAATTTTTGCTATTTTTATGGCAAAAACTGCTATTTTTAAAAAGTTTTCGCGCGGTCGGCGCGATAAATTCACCTTTTACAAGAAATAAACGTCCAATGTACTGTTTTTGGGCGAAAATTCAAAAATTCTTCGACTTATAGGGGGCTCCGCTCCCCGGACCCCCTGTTGCGTTTTACCTTGCACCCCCCCTTTTCAAAATCCTGGGTACAGGCCTGACACTGAGGATGCAACAGTCCGAGGTTTGAATCCCCGCTGCCATGAGGTTTTCACAAATGTCCTTGAGCAAGAGACAAAGCACATATCAGTTCGCAGTGGGCTATATCCAACCCAGCTATCCATCCTTAATTGGTCGATAAATGAGTACTACCACGGTGGGAAGGTAACAGGAGTCTGTACAGAATGGCAGGCCCCCTTCCATTCTTGATTGATTCTGCAGTCATCATTTGAGGTGACACTGCTGGCTCTGTACGGCTGAGAATCCCCAGATGTGCACCGGCACCCAATGTTCTGTGGCAGGACGGAGATATCTCCAGGGGTATATAAACCTTTCCCTTTTTACCTAAGCGGTCCCCAAATGAAAACTAAAAATTTTCTATCAAGCACTGCGCGATCAGTGGGTAATTTCAAATTTTATAAAAATTTTCCTCATGAAGATTTTGAAAATAAGTCTGATGCTTAGTGATAGTCTCTGATGTGCCAGTGCATTATTGTATAATATTTTATAGAGATGCACCGGGGCCGCCACTACCGGGGCCGGGGCCTAGAAATTGGGGGTCCAAATCGAAAATTTTCTTGACAATTTAAATTTTGCAATAATTTTTGATATACAAACGTTACTATCGTTTTCATTCATATCAGCGAGAAAACAAACGATTTGTAACGCTTTTTGACTTTCGAAAATTCAAAATTTTGGTCAAAAATGTCAAAAATTTACAAAATTTTGCTAATTTTTGGCCCCGGTCGGTGCCAGGGCCCGGTGCATCCCTAAATTATTTTATATGCGTTTACTTCCAGGCATAGAAGATGATTATGCAGGCCCTTCTCTTCAGGATGGCAAGGTTACGCTTGACTTCATGAAAGAGTTGTTGGAAACCTTTAAAAATCAGAAAAAGCTGCACCGAAAGTATGCTTATCAGGTGAATAGAGTCAATGTTTTGATATCGCCAAACAAAATAGTGTTCGTGAGGAATTTTGCTAAGTCATCTGTTAAACTTAAACTTCTCTACCATTATGCGAAACGGTTTTGTGTGTACAATACAGTACATAATGATAATTTTTTTACAGTACATAATGATAAGAGGATGACAAGCCTAACACTCTATGCAGTGAAGGCCAAAACTATGCTATGCGCGCTATCGGCTGACCCCCCCCCCCACGAATTGACCCCCTCTCACACCGCCCCTATATGGGTACGTGGTCCAAACGGGGGTCGCTCACTGCTTTGCATAATTACACGTTGAAATTAATAGCGGCCCAATTTGGGGAGGGGGTTTAAGCGTGTATGTTTAACACTTGCATGTAAAAAAACATGCTAAGCGAGTGAGTGACCCCCGTTTGGGACTATTTACCCATATAGGGGCGGTGTAAGAGGGGGTCAATTTGTGGGGGGGGTCAGCCGATAGCGCGCATAGCATAGTTTTGGCCTTCACTGCATAGAGTGTTAGGCTTGTCATACTCTTATCATTATGTACTCTTGACAATACCAAGTTATTGTCCTTAGACTTATTATTTAGCGCAAACCGATGTACTTTTCGTGTGTTATTGCTTAGATTCTGCTCGATGTCAAAAAGTACTTTCGAGACTGCTCTTCTCTGGTTGATATACATGTTCCAAAAGTGGGTTTCCTTTTGCTTGTATTATTTTGAAAATATAATATTTTTGTTTTGGAGGAGGTGAAAAGTTTTCAAAAAGTTTCTAAAACTGTGCTAAAACTTGTCCAGTTTTTACTGTATTAGCAGCATTTACAGTTTTTACGATTAATCCAAAAAGTTGTTATTTAGTGCCAAGATTTTGTCCTAAAAAGGCACAGATTGAGAAAATTCTTTAAGCAATTTGGCTTTCTGTGCGATTTTTCAAAAGGGGCACCACTTTGGCTGGGGGAAGGTCGTTTATGGGGGGCACCTTCCAATAGGTTATGCCAAGTAAAGAAGCGTCTTGTTATGTTAAAGTCCGTCACGTTTCCAGCTGTTGGATTTGTTGCATCATGATATTTCTTGTTTTAAAAATAGACTTGTTTGTACTTATAGTGTTGCATGCAGTTGAAGTTTTTTGCTCGCCTGCTAAGTGCAGATTGAAGTTTTCCTTTTTGATTAGGATAAACAGTTTGAAATATTTTTAGGATAAAAAGTTTACAATATGCGGCGATATCCATGGCCAGTTTTATGATTTGCTCAATATATTTAATCTTAATGGCTTGCCCAGTGATGAAAATCCCTACGTAAGTTAATGCATATAATTATCCGCTTGAACATACTGAACTTATCTGAACATATGTATATCTCGTAGGTTTAACGAAGGACTGATTGTAGTGGCTTCACTAGGTGGTTCTTAGTCGCGGTATCAATAGTATACCTTCCAAGAGAAGTCCCTTCCATAGGTGGGGGGAGTTTAGTCAGTGTTGTAGCGTTTCCAAAAATGTGTTCATTTCTTGCTGCATCCTGTTATTCTACAGTCATATTGTTGTGCTTTCTTTGTAGTTATTTAATGGTGATTTTGTGGACAGAGGCTCATTTTCAGTAGAGTGCATATTCACACTCTTTGGTTTCAAGCTACTGTACCCAGACCATTTATTTCTGTCTAGAGGTACGCACTCTGTGCAGCTGCTATTATTTTTTTATTTTGAATACGTTATCGTTATTTCTAGTATGTAGTTCTTCGTGCACCCGAGAACAGTATGAGTACACAGCAACCAATGTGAGTGCATACTATCTTCACGTAAAAAGACCAGGTTGACGACTAGATTTCTAGGTTATTTTCTCGTGATTAAATCTGCTAAAATTTCGCTCTTTTAGCCGATCCCACTGTGCGCTTATTCTAATGTTTTGTGGGAGGTGCTGAAACTGTGTCTAGTTAATAGACACACGATGGGCTGGCTTTTTCCTACAGGGGTAGGGTGGAGCAGGGTATTTGTAGGGTTTTTAGCGGGGGGGGCTTCCCGACACCCCCCCCCCCGAGCCCGGGGGCAAGATTTTTGCAAAAATGAGCCAAGAAGTTTACACCTAGAAACGCAAAACGTTCTCAAAGATGCCAGGATTCAAGTTAAAATAGTCATTCTTACGAAAGCCGCGAAATTTTTGAAATTTAGCCTATTTTTGGCAAACATTTGTGTCCCAAAAAATCCCAGTGGAAGCAAAATCCCGGGAGGGGGCGATTTCGTGGAGAAGGTCCCCGCCCCCCCCCCCGGTAAAAAATAGCCTGTGGAGGGATGCCAAAAGTTCCCCCCCCCAAGAATCGGACCCGCAAGCTTGTGTCGCCTCCCTCCCAGAATCGCCCCTCCAGCCCCCCCCCCCGACTTCAGACGTCAACAGAGAAATTATGTTTGAGAGTAAATTTTCCGGCTTCCCCGGATTTTTCGGCCTTTTCAAGCTATCTTAAGCTTAAAATTAGATTAAAAATTTTATAATTTTCGGCACAGCAGCAAAAAATGCTATTTGTAAGCATTTGTCGAAGTATTCCCCCTTAGAAATATGTGCCCCCTCCCCCCAGAAATTCTTGCCTGTGGGGGGCGGCGCGTATCCAGCGTGTTAGATTCCCCTCCCCTTTTAGAGGGCCAAATAAAATTTTTAGCTGTTTTTTAGTTCAAACGTGGCCATTCTCGGCAAAATTTCGGCCCATACCCTTCAAAACAGCCTAAAAATGATACTTTTTTGGCGTATTTTGCATGGAGAACGGCTAAAAATTCTCAAAAATATATACCTGCATTTAGGCTAAAAATTGACATTTTCGGGTAAACATTTCCTGTGTGCTGCTTTAAATAATAAAGAAAATAAATTTCAAGGGCATGATCGGCTTTAGCTAATGTACACATAAACGAAATGATGTTTTTCTGTCTATTCTAGGTAATCATGAAAGTGCTGTGATGAATCAGATGTATGGTTTTGAAGGAGAGGTCAAGGCCAAATATTCTGATCAGATGGCTGAACTCTTTACTGAAATCTTTAATCTCATTCCTCTCTGCCATTTAATTAATAGCAAAATTTTGGTAAAATTTTGATGTAATTTGAACATTACATTCAATATCAGGGGATATAGTCAGGGCGGGGAAGAAAACACACCCGAAAAGATGGGGAGAAAAAACACACCCACCCAGAGAACTCAAGGTAGCAGATATAGAGACCTAGTATAGTGCAAATGAAAGCGCTATCTTTTTACAGTAAAACCATACCCATATGGTTGGTATTGGCCAAAGCGGTCTATTCTGACAGTGTTCCAAAGTTGACCCCTGAAAACACCTCTGAAACCTAAGAAATTTTAAATTTTGCTAAGCTTATTTCTAGACACCCATAAGGAAAACTTAGCTAGTCTTTGGCATAGGGGTATATGTGGACCCCCTCTAGCGTTTGGTATAGACGGCAGCCTCCTGCCTTTTATACAGGCTGAGTACTGGGTGTGTTTTTTCTCCCCGCCCATTTTGACCCCCCAGCGGGGAAAAAAACACACCACCCAATTTTCACAAATAGTCCAATATGTAGTTCTGAGCAATTCTGATGCTTTTAAACGATAAAGCGGGTCTTGTTTTGTAATTTTGGTTCAAAAAATATGCACTTAGCACCTCTAATAGCTCATAAATTAAGGATTAAAATTTGCTGCATCATCGTGCCAGGTTTCATATGTTTACAAGGCAAATTTTTAAAAATCTTAAAAACTTAATGAAATTGCAATTTAACGCCAAAACTAACTTAAATAATGATAAACAATGACATTTGCAAGTGTTTTGGTATATTTATAGTTGTCTGGTGCCGCTTTTGCTGCGATTTGCGATCATTTCATGGGTTCAGGTGCCTTGACACAAAATGCATCTGACTATGTCCGATAAGCAGCTTTCTACTGGAAACAAAGTGCACTATGTTATTTAGCATGGCCAAAATGTACAAACAACCTTTAATATGTAACAATTAGTGTCCCGTGGAACACCCAGGATCATTTTTAGCACCGTGTTTTTTTCCCCGCCGGTGTGTTTTTTTCCGCAAATTGCGGGGAGAAAAAACACAGACAAAATCGATTATTGCTACTGATGTA
This sequence comes from Trissonchulus latispiculum, assembly GCA_030248195.1. Classification (NCBI taxonomy): domain Eukaryota; kingdom Metazoa; phylum Nematoda; class Enoplea; order Enoplida; family Ironidae; genus Trissonchulus; species Trissonchulus latispiculum. The sequence goes on from JASAND010014309.1 coordinate 19,684, forward strand.
CAAGGGATCAGGCGGATTTCTATACATGAATCGATAGAACTAGGAGCGATATACACCATGGTACAAACGCAAGTTCTCTCAGCCTTAAGACAAAAAAGTTACAGTCTTAGTTCCGTATATGTGTTTTTCCCCGCCCTGACTAATTGGTATATGGCTGTGTCGGGTTTTTGCATCCTGCAAACAAATGCGGAAGTTGATATTTAGAAGACGGGTAGATGATATTTAGGCAGGGGATACCGTCCTTCGTTAAAATTTTTGTTCTGTTCTTATTTATCGATGTAAATGTGCAGGAATGGTCGGCTCTCGGCTAATTAGTTTCTGCCAGATTTACTATTAAAGCCATTACGTATTCCATTTTAGTAGGATAATGTTTTATTTCTAACTATTTTGTGATGAGCTGGCCTCTCAGCCTATGATGATCCTTTTGGCGTAAATGATAGGAACGTGCCGTTTGATGCATCCTGAAAATGTCTGGATTCTGAGGCTAATTTGTTTTAATTACAAAAATTGCACCCTCATTATGTAGGTTTAGGTTGCATAGCACTGGTGTCTTATTCCGAAAAATGTCAAGTCCATATTTTGTTAATTCTGTTACTTTGATAAAACATTGACGGAACTTCTGATTCGTTGTGGATGATCTGTGTTTACAGTGACAAGGACGATACATATTTACTTATATAACTGTTTATGCATTACTTACTACGTATATAATTATGTTTAGGTGATGCATGGAGGCTTGTTTGCTGAGGATGGTGTGAAACTAGATGATATACGGAAAGTTGACAGAAATAGGCAGCCACCTGATTCAGGTTAGTGTATCTTCTAAAGTTTTTTAAAATTAGTTGCTCCTGTTATGAACGAAGTTGGTCAATGCTGGAATCAGTTTGTTCAAGATCTCCGGGTGACTTTATTAAAAGAAGTTTGCATATTTTAATGGCCAATTAGCGATTTTCGAAAATTGTTAAAGCAGAAGTATCTGTGAATGTAAGGTTGCAGCTGTCATTATCTCTAGCAAGCTTTCACTGGATCTTAACGAATTACTAAAACGTGAACTTTTAAGTTTTCCACTTGATGTGTATGCAATCCGAGTCCGACTCTCGTAGGTGTGCGTCGACGCGTGTCAACAAGCCTGTCTCCAGTGTTGCGAAAAGTGCCAGCAGAGTCTAAATTGCGTTCAGCAGAAGACTCACATAGGTGCTTGTACTGTGAAACAGACATTGGTCTGTACAATTCAAAAATAATTATGCATTGTCACAATGCAGAAACCGGATGTATGGCTATTTTACGACTCAGCGGCTGCATTTATAAGGAGTTTTATTGTTCATCATTGCAGGAATTATGTGTGATCTGTTATGGAGTGATCCGATGCCACAGAACGGTCGCTGTCCTTCCAAGCGTGGAGTTGGCGTTCAGTTTGGTCCCGATGTCACACAGAGATTCATTCAGGACAACAAGTTGGATTATGTTGTCAGGTATTGCTCTACGTTCCACATGTACGTATATAAGTTTGTGATGTATATACAGATTTCTCATTTCTGGTCACAGTTTTTCTATGGCCGTTGTCGTGTCAAATTCTTTACCGTTATTTTTAGAAGTCATGAAGTGATGCCTATGGGTTATGAAGTATCCCACAATGGCAAATGCATAACTGTTTTCTCAGCTCCAAACTACTGGTATGTTTACTATTAATAATTTTACAAGCAAACAATTATAACAACGGAAAGTACATAGAGGGCAACGTTTACGTATTAGGCCTAACATCAAGCAGGTTTCTTTTAATGCTCTTATAATGTATCGGCATCAACTACTATTTGGGGAAAACCATTCCAAGCATGAATCATACGATGGGCAAACAACGCTTGAACTCCGGTTAGGTCTTGTTTGCTTTTAAAATTAACGTTTCCATTCCCCCTCAATCCTCAATTAAATAAACTGCACTCGAAGTTGGTCTAGTTGATTTTCCTTAGTAATGTGAATTTTAATATTTATAATATGCAGTATAAGTCAGATTGACTTCCTGGTTTTCCGTTTCAGTGATACAATGGGTAATAAAGGTGCATTCTTGACCATTACTGGTTCTGATCTGACACCGAAATTGACTTCCTTTTCTGCTGTGGTACGTTTTTGTCATTTTTTGGTCTTGATAACAGAAAATTAAAGGCTAACTCTCCTTAGTCTGTGAGCAGTGTGCGCCAAAACGATCGAATTAATGTTAGCTTGTCTGATTGTCGCAGCAAATCGCCGAATGGTTGAATTGGAAAACGTAACGATAGTATGATGTTCTGTTCTGTACTTTCAATTTGATTGTTTTATCATAGACGATTTCTTTGCCCTTAATTTGGTCATGATTTCTTTTACCTTATTTTAGGATCATCCTAAAGTGAAACCTATGCAGTATGCTAGTAGTTTATTTGGTATATTGTAGATGTATCTTTGAGTTGATCTCTTTTCATGACCGGGTTTCCTTATTTCGTGAGCATTTTAGCGATTGACGACAGTTCTGATTTTGGCCAAAACACTGCCCATCTCCAAGTTTTGACAAACTTCTAATATCGTGAAAACGTTTTTACAAACATTTTCCTAAACCGAAATAATTTGTACCTCAAGCAGGTGTTAGCCTTCTTTATTCACGTTGCAGAAAAACAATTCTGGCATGCTGGTCCTGTTCTTTGTACTAGTAATTGCATGAAATCTGAGCTTTAAAGTTTTTGTGTTTTGCTAAATATGCTGGCAAACTTAGTAAGGTTGGCGACATATTCAATTCTTGATTTCCAGCTACTTTTACGTCAGTTTAAGGCAAACGGCACTTGTCTTGATCATAACCAAACCAACTGAGTTTAGCGTATTCGACTTGTGCAGGTAGTCGCAGAGAGCAACATTTTTGAATATGGGTTTCTGTGCTTGTGTGCGCTTGTGAGCTGAAGAGACGCATACCTTGCAAACCGGGCACAAAATTGTGGAGAGCTAGCTGTTCTATCTAATATAATGTTCATTGATTTGGTGAAGTTTAATAACTTTACTAGACTATTATAGCCTAAATTTAGTAACTCAATTCACACATGCGTTTAAGTTTCCAAGCACTTTATATTTCGGCTTTAGTTTCAAGATGAACATTCTACAAGGGACTCTACAGGGGACTTTACTTTACTTTAGGAATTAGTGTACGCACAGAGGGGTACGGGGAAACGACATTTTATGAATTTATTCGTAGTAAGAGTACATAATGTATAAGAGTATGACACTAACAGTCCCTGATCAGTCCCTACACAGTCCCTGATCAGAGCAGTCTCTGTTTGCTAACGGCTGACCCCCACCCCACAAATTAGACCCGTCACTTCAAACAAATTTCACACTCTATGTTTGCATGTTAAAGCTCTCAACAGGCGCACATTGAACCAACTAAGTAGTTGTGTTTTCGATAGTGTTGTGCGTTGGCCGGTGCGGCCAATGCCCGGCCATAGGCCGTTGGCCGAAGAAATCTCAGCCAGTTGGCTTGGCCGGCCAGCGGGGCCAATTGGCTGGCCGTTGGCCGTTGGCTGGCCATGGCCGCCTATTGTCCAAGCTCAAATTACCTGATATTATGCGTCAACTGTGTTGCAAAATTTAATATTGCTGCATAATATTGTGCATATATTGTATTGTAAGCGTTACATTATATACATTACTACAGATTTTCAGTTTACCATCGTAAGATATCAACACTTAGCTTCAACTTTTCTATACTTCCATACTCATTTATCGTACCCAGTTATAGCGTTATTTTTCAAAAGTGTTAATTACATGCAAATTTTGTGGCTTAGTTTTTAGTTTTAAACAACTTAAATTTTAAATTCGTCTAGTGGTTTATGCCGCGTCTATTCATTGCAGTCCGCCTGCAGAATTAAAACAGAATTGGAGCTAAACGTTTGGAATAAACTATTTTGAATAAAGTTTATTTAAATTGACGCATAAGAATGCACGGTAGACGAATAAAAATAGTAAATTCCAGCTAGCCAACGTTGGCCAATAGCAAAACAATGGCCAGGGACTTACGGCCAGCCAACAGCTAACGGCCAACCAGTTGACCGTTGCAACGGGAAATTAGCTGGCCAACTTCAAACTTCGGCAAAGCCAAGCCAAGCCAGCCAAGAAAGTTTCGGCTAATCCCAACACTAGTTTCCGAGCTTAGAACGTAGACCACATAGCGTGCGAATTTTTTGAAGTGATGAGTCTTATACGTGAGAGGGAGGGTCAGCCGTTAGAGAACAGAGCATAGTTTTTGCTCTTATAACAGAGACGGCTTAGTTTCATTCTCTTTTCGTAGTAAGACTTTTCTCAATGCAGTCTTGTGTTTAGTATTATTTGTAGTTTATATTTTTGTTGTAATTTTTTCAATGTCTGTTTATTGTGTTCTATGCTACAGCAATTGTTAATTGTTAACGGTCATAGCAAAGAAGTCTCCATTAAAAAGTGGTAGTTTTAATTGATGTAGGTAACTAACTCATCGCGTTTATTTTCCCGCTCCTTTTCGATAGCTCCATTATTCATTTTTAAAACTGTCGAAATTTTCATATACATTTTCGAAATAAATTAAGAATCAAGTACGCCGACAATTATAGTAAATTATCTACATTTCAAAATTCTTCTCATTTCTTTTTTCTAATTTGGATCGGGATTTCCACATCAGTGGCGTCAGCGGCTGCTGGAGTAGCTACGACCATGTAACGACCGACACTCTCGTGGGTGTAGTTGCATGTTGGGCAGGTCCATCCTGGCACAGTTTTGGTGTGTGCAATGTCCGTTGTCGGCGCCTTTTGCTCTTCCTAGAACAAAAGCATATATAATAAAGTAGGATTTTTGTACAAGCGAAAGTGTTTGTGGTTTCTCGTAAGAGTGTCACATGTGGACGACCGGCCTTTTGCACCTACGTCCAATTTGATGATAGCACATGATAGTTGCAAGAAGCAGAACTGGATAACTTAGAATGTGGCGCTAGACTTAGATTAGCTGAGCTCCCCGTGGCCACTAGAATTATGTCAAAATACTAGTGTTTTCCGTAAGCGTTGAATCTTGTGTAAGCTGTGTCTTTATCTCAAGCCTCTGCGCGCAAACATGCTATCACCTTGAACGGTATGGAACTATATATGTTGATTCCATAGTGTTGTCCGATGTGGAGGGGATCAGCTGTTGCAGATCATATCATGTTCCCGGCTTAATAAATAAGAACGCGAGGCTTGGGATTCCAGTTTAATTTAACAACGTTATTGTGTGAGAGGTGGGACCGGTTCCACTAGAACCGAAGCCAAACCGCAAGAATTTTTAAAACCGAGGATTTGGAACCGGACAATCCAAGTTTAAAAACAGGATTTGAACTTTTTGCAAGAGTTTAGAATTTGCAAAAGCTGGATTTTGTAGTCCCATTCATATTGCCCTTTTCAAAAATAGTGACTGAAATTGAAACTAAAAATCTAGTTTGAGCTGAAATTGAACAAATAGTTTTCATACTTCTGATTTTTCGAATTTTGTTAAGTTATTTTGTGTGTACAAAATGCAGTTTTGTAAATATGGAAAACACAACCAGACTAAAGACAAGTTTTAATGTATGCTGTGCATGTAGTAACAGCTGTCACGGTGCAGTTTTTCCCCCGGTGTAAAATTTCCCCCCGGAAAAACTACACCGGTGTGGATTTTCCCCCCGGAAAAATTACACCGGTGTGAATTTTCCGGGGGGAAATTTTGCACCAATGCCAGAAATAATGCTGATTTCAGTTTATGAATTTAAGTTTTGCTCATAATTATAGCAACTAATTATGCTTTGATAGTGGAATATGAAACGCCAAAATAATTACTCATTATGATAGTTCGACTCAGATACAAAATTAACTTGAAATATAGTGAATAAAAATCCTTTAGAAACCAAAAATTTTGAAGAATTAATTAAAATTGCTTTATTCAACTGCTTACTCAGATTAAGTCAAAATATATATATGCATAAACTAAAGTTTGAAAACCTGTATCTCCGAGCCCAAACCGTTAATCAGGAAAAGGTACAAGTTCAAATTAAAGTTTATTTTTTGTTTATTTATTGATATATAAATATCATATATGTTCGGTCATCAATCATTCGGCAAAAGCTAAAGAATTTAAGTTCAATTAAATCAGGTATTCCTGATATCTTATGCCTAAGTAAAAAATAAAAACACAATTGAAATTTTGGTATTTTAATGTTTGAGCTCAACCACAGGTCAATGGTAAAATCTTTTTTCCTTAGAAAAATTTTGCAAGGAAAGTTTAAAAATTCAGGTTAACGTGGAATTTAGAATCAATTAAATGAGATTTTCCATATTCCATTTTCAAACTGAAAAATTTTATTTCTATTTAATTCAATGAAATTTCTAAAATAAACTTACAAAATTTTTAGACCTTTGCCCTACCTACAGATTTGAGCTTAGTTTTACTTAGAAGTGAAAACATAAAATATTAGGAGCCTAAGAACGATTAAAGATTTTTCCTTATTAATGTTCATGAAAGGCAAAATAAGCAATTTTTATTTATACATGAAAACATAAAATATTATAAGCCTAAGAAAGATATGTTTATGAAAAGCAAAATAAAGCAATTTAATACAATAATGATTATAATCAATCAAACAAATCAAGAAATTTTATTCATCATATATTTCGATTTAATTTTGTATCTCAGTTGAACTTATAATGAATAATTATTTTGGTGGATTACGGAAATCATATTCCATCTTCAAAGCATAATTAGTAGCTTCGATTACGAGCCAGACAGAAATTTATAAACAGAAATCATTATTTCTTGCGTTGGTGCAAAATTTCCGCCCGGAAAATTCACACCGGTGTAATTTTTCCCGGGGGGAAAATCCACACCGGTGTAGTTTTTCCGGGGGGGAAATTTTCTAGGGGGAAAAATCACACCGTGACAACAGCATTTGTAGTGGAGCAAATTCAAAGTAAGCCAAAAACCTTAAAATTCAAAGTAAATTAAGTTTAACCCAATTGTTTATTATTCCAATTGTTCTGCAGTGTTGCGTTGTCATTCTAATTGCATACTTTGCAGGGAGCCTGCAATGCATTAAGTGTTAATGACAAACTTGTAACTGCAAACTTTGTATATATTTGGAACCGGGAACCGGAAGCTATAACCGGAGCGGGAACCGGTTTTGAAAATAGGAACCGGTCCCAACTCTAATTGTGTACTCTTGGTCTTGATTGCTTTATGCTTGCCATTTGATTAGAAATCAAACGATCACGAGTGCAGAAATAGTTTTTGGCTGAAGTCGTACACTCCCCTCGTTTGGAGCGGAGATATCAACAAGTGCACATATCTATTACGGGTATTCAAGCTTTTGAAATATTTATACGTGGGCGGACAACCAAAATCAAGTATCGCAAAGACTTGCAATTAACAATAACAATCAAGTATCGAGTACCTTTCCCGTTTGGCGTGGCCAATAATTTGCCTGTTAGAGAAGATGAAAACGTTCGGTGCATATATAGGACATGCCATCTATGACAGAAAACTACAGAAGTCCCGCTCATGCCCGGTTTATCCTAATCCGTTAGGGAGTTTCTCCGTAGAAATTTTCATCACTACTCAACTTATCTTACTGGCAAACGACGCCTCCTGCCGCTGCGGATAATCGGACAAGTTCACTTGAATTCAGTCTACGCCCGGCCCAGGCATACACTCAAGTATAAATCGGGCTTGGATCATATCAAAGAAATACCTCCTAAGAAAAATTGAACAATTTCAGCAGCGTATCGCTGACGACTGACCCAATGTTAATGCTTAAGTCGGCTAGCCCTTAAGTCGCATATCGTCGGAAACCCCACGGCCTGCTCTCTTCACTAGTGTAAGCCATTTTGCTGGAGCTTATTGCTACAAAGTTTTATTTGGAAAAGTTCAGCTAAAATCGACCAAATTACTAATTTTTGGGAAGGTTTTTATATAAAAATTAATAGCAACAAGCTACAGCTACAGCTAATAGCTTAGAGCACTGAAAAGAGCACGCCGTGGGGTTTCCAACGATATACGACTTTATTGAAGCTGTCGCCAGCAATGTACTGTTGAAATTATTCCATTTTTCTTCGGGGGGTATTTCCATGATATGATATACATATAACAGTAACAATATAGTAGTGACGTAAGTACCTCGACTTGCTCTAAGTCAGGACTAATGGGCAGCAACATCTTCGGTGCTGGGGTCGGAGGTCTTTCTTGACGCAGACGACTGTAGTGATCACTTTTGGAAGCGATTTTGATGTGACCTGGGACTTCATGGTCCTTCTTGTGGTCAGTGTGGAGAATTCCGTGAGTGCCTCCTGTATCACCAATCGGGGCGAACGGACCTTAAACACAAACAAAAGTTCATAAAAGCGGTACTTGTATTGTGGATGTTCGCATTGGACTGCATTACGGAATCCAAGATGTATGTTATATATTTTTAACATACTGTTTGGTTTAACTGTTTCTAACAAACCAGCAAATGGTTGAACGTTTTTGGTTATCTAGAACATTTTCTCAAACACTGAAATATTATTTCAGCCTTGAGTTGCATTATGTACCTACGTGCAAGATTACATAATAACTAAGACTCCACACTCTTAGCTATATATTAGGCCAGAGACATGATCTACACGATAACGGACTAACCTCTTTCCGCAAATGGATCCTAGCGACCCCCCCCGCAATGACCCCCACACAATTCAGACACTAGTGAAATGACCCCCCACAAACCATACCCTAATGAAATCTACTAGGTTCTGATTTGTGGAGGGGTGGTGGTTGACCAGGGTCTGCATTGTGGGGGGTCATTAGGGTCCAATTTGTAGGGAGGATGGGCAGTTATTATGCAGATCATGTTTCCGGCCTAATAGCTATACGAGTGCAGAGCTTGACACACTTTTAGTTATTATGCACTGACGCTCAAAAACAAAAGTGCATGATTTTATTTTATTACTGATAAAGAGCAAGCAGCTCAGCTTGTAATTTCTTCACCGCACTGGATAACGGCGGACCAGAATAAGCGAAAATCGGTGTGGGATTTCCTGTTCGAGTTTGGTGAGGAGTAACCAACTGCTGTTGAAAATTATATCATTTTCCTACGTGCTGGGAGAAGAGTGCCTACAAACTGTGGCTGTGGATGGTAGATTACTGTAGTTTTAGTTTAGCGGATTTAACCTCCAACAAAACGATGTTAAGGAGAAGTAGCCTACAGCCATTTAGATTTAGAATTAATTAGGCTCTAAGTGGTCTGCCATCTGATACGGCTGCTGGTTTGCTTCCCCAATAAACTATATAAAAGGAAAGACGTAGAAATTTCATCTCCTCCTCAGATATATAAGGGTAAATTGAGCACATGATGAATTGTCGTAGTTTTCGACGGAAGAACTGATCTGTTTTAAAGTGAGTCCGTCTAAGTCTAAACTGGTTATAAACATTCAAAATTTAAGCTACCTGTTATAAATTTCTATTGAGTGGGTTCATTGCTTTGAATCCAACAGCTAGGAGGCTCGGGCTCGACCTTTTTCGGTGCCGCTGCCGTGGATGCTTGAGTACGAGCCTTCTTTAGAGTCCATGTCATATAGCGTACACTTATCACAGAGTGCCACAATATTGAGAAGGATATGTAGTTCAGGTTAGTTAGTCCAAGCTTACTTGAAAAGTCAAAGCATATATGTATATCACAGTTTTTTGTTTTTTCCTCTTCTCCCTTATTAAAATATTAAAATATTTTTAATGACTGCCAGTTTACCTTGATCGCCGGTCAGGACTTCTTCTGATTTAGTTGACATAATTTATTGGAACAGCAAAATAAACTTATACGCAAGTTAACCAGTCCGTATGCTATGGATCAGGCGACAATTAGTTGGAATCGTTAGCATAGGAGTGAATCTCCAACGATTTTAACATTTTTATTTTTATATATACTGAGGTATATAAATGGTAACGATACGAAATTATTTGTGACAATAAGGAAACGATAGTGAACACGCTACTACAAAAATGTAACTATTTTGGTTATAACTTGGACATTTTGGACAAAAAGCTACCTTTCATACAACTGTTGCCTAAATTTCATAGAAATCTTTTCGAATAATTGTTGCTGGTAAAGCTGCTGTCACTTATCCAGTGTTATCATATTGAAAAGTATGAAGTCATAGAGCAACGCTATAGCTAAATGCTATGGGGGTTGTAATCCTTTCTGGATAATTGACAGTAGCAAATCTATTAACGTAGCAATTAGCAAACTGTTTACGACAAATCTCCGATCAAGCTCGGTCAGTCTATATACCTTCGATTTTTCGCAGCTATATACAAATTTACATCACGATGAAACAGAGTTGGAAGCGGGTACCTTTTTGGCGACCCGTCCCGCCCCGCTACCCGCAAGCTGGTACCCGCCCCGCCCTGCCCCCCCGCGGCCCGCGACCCGCAGCCAACTGATACCCGCAAGATACCCGCAAAATTTTTCGAATGCAATATGATTACTATGCCATTAAATCTGTTAAAAAATGCCAATAGTGTAAAATAAAGTTTTATTTAATTAAAACCTTCTAACCCACATACTTTACCTAACAGTGTTGAGTTGTGTTCCCGAAATATGGAAATTTACCCAAATTGCTGAAGTTTTCAAAAAAGTACCAAAACTTTTTCAAAAAGTTTAAAAATTTAAACTACTATACATTTAATTAGGAATGCACCAGGGCTACCGATGCCAACCTCGGTGGTTAAGCACCGGTGCCGGCCGGGACCAAAAACTTGTAATTTTTTGAAAATTTTTAGCCTAAATTTTGGATTTTTTAAAGTCAAAATTAAATTAAACTGGTACAGATCGTTCATTATAATTCTCATCAGTTTGAATGGAAACAACAATAGTAATTTTGCCTATACTTGAAATAATACCAAAATAGGAATTTTTAAGAAAATTCTCCTATTTAGACTTCCAATTTTCAGGCCCCGTTCTCGGACCCGGCCTCGGTGCATCTCGACGAAAAAGTAATGGTGGACTCATGTAGTTTCGAAAGAAGACCCATATTACAAAGTTAAGGACTATTTTACTGAATCAAACGCATCTTCCAGAAATTAAAAAATGTTCAAGGTTTTTGAACTTTGAATTTCCTTAACCTGAAATCCTTCATTCTTACCATCAATCCCATTCTCCTGCACTATAAATTAGTTTAATATTTATACTAATATAGTCAATTTCTTTTACTAATTCCACCCGTTTTCGTTTTGTTGTACTGGTAATTATCATTTATACTATCGTTTCTCTGTAAAATAAACCCCACCCATAAACATATCATTCCCCTTTTTTATTCTTTTTTTTGATTTTTTTTTTTTGATTTTATTTGTATTTAATCATAATTTCTTTAACTTGTTTGTATTATTTGAGTACACCCAAAAATTTTTATTAAAGATACTAATAATGCAAAAATCGTTTCATTAATAGCTCAATATGGGATGATCATAAAATAAATAAAATATCATTATATACACCTAATCACAACTCTTCCTTAACTTTTGAATTTGCTGAAAATTATGTATTTTTTGTATTTTGTATTTGAAATTATGTATTGTTCGGCTATCGAAAGCGTATTTGGCCTGGTAGAGGACAGAGGCCCTTGGATACGTCTAGCGACGTTAAAATTCCACTATTTTCACCAATTTTTCTAAGTTTTAACTACAAATAGCGATTTTTAATAAAAATACCATTGCTTAGACGATTTTTTTAGTAAAAAAATCAGGCGAAGTCGGATAATCGTTAGAAATGTGAGTCTGGAAACTTTCTTTGAGCAATTTTCATGCCCCTTGTAGCCGAATTTTTCAGCGCCTGTGAGAGCAATTTTGATAATCCTTCTGGGGAATTTGCAGTGAGAATGTGTAATTCTTCCTTGTCCACCTGTGAACTTATACATGTAAAACATCCAAGATTGAATTAGAAAGAGGATTTTAACGGTTGAGCTTGGCGGATGTTTGCGGATTTCGGATTGACTCCAAAAACTGACCACGAGCTATTGCGTTCTGAATAACAAAAACAAAGCTAAATTATATATAAGTTCCCCAACTAAAATACTGTTTGTTACTACCTAACGGATTAGTTTAGTCATCAGGATTTTTCTAGAATAACTACCTATATAATATTAGTTTGTCAAATTTTTTTAGCAAACATTCCCAGTTTCGAATTGAAGAATTTCTTGAGTAAACATTTCCAGTTTCGAACAATTGTACATATTGAAAAGGTTGACCTTATGTACCATTGGAACACATAGGTACAATCAAGGCATTTAAGCTTTGTAAAAACGGCACGAACAGCAGTCTGTATGCTGAGCTATTTATTACGTCTGCTTACTGAAAGCGAGAAATACAAGTAGAAAGCTCTACAAAAAAAGAAAAAGACTTATGATTACTTTTATAACCTAATGGAACAAGTTTAGTCAAACGCCCATTTTAACTGAGATTAGTTATTGTGAAGAAGGGCACTCAGCGAAAATCAGCGATTTTTTTAAATCACCAACACGAAACCTACTTTTTCGAAAATTTTTCAATAAAATTCCTTGAATTTTAGTGACTACATCAACAAGAGATACCCGCAACTACCCGCGCGGGTAGCCTGTGGGTAGCAAAATTTCTATTACCCGCGGGTACCCGCTACCCACTTCCAACTCTGCGATGAAATAATCGAAGCAATTAGTAGCTAAAATTGCGTTTCGCCACAACCAAAGAAATATTATTTTGGCGAGCCAAATGCTTCAGTGAAAACATGTCTAAAAATACGCAAACACGGAAACTTTTTGTGACATGTAGGTTAATAAATAATGCATATTTTTGCGTAGGTGGTAAAGTTTTTAGACAGAAAATGGGTATCCATATGGGGGCGGTGTGAGAGGGGGTCAATTCGTTGGGGGGGTCAGCCGATAGCGCGCATAGCATAGTTTTCGCCTTCACTGCATAGAGTGTTAGGCTTGTCATACTCTTATGAGCCCAAAAGGAATCACCACCTAAGGTGCTGGCACAGGTCGCGTATTTGGTATTAAAATTTATTCAAATTTGCTTCGGTAACATGGGATATAGCCTAAAAAACATGTCAGAACGATCGTGGCCTTTTTTCTGAGCAATTTGACTTAATCCACAATAACGTTAAATGATTTCACCCTAGACTGGCGAACCTGTAGTCATTCAAATGTCCTCACAAAGACCTAAAAAATTTTGCGCTTGAGAGCTGGAAGTAGGTCAGGGGTATCCGCGGCTACCCGCGGGTCGAGTTTGATATGGGTCATAACATGTGATTAAAAATTTGATTTGAGCATTACAACTTTTAAAGCATTCGACGAATTCCAGGATTGGCTATTTTTGTTTTCTGTGCAATATCATTTCAGCTTCCACACAGAGACGATAAAATTTCGAGCAACTGACATGTTTGAAAGAGCAAAAGTTCTCAGTGTTTCATTCTTCACCAAGATTTAGCCTTAGCACGACATTTATCAAAAGTGCGTCATATAATCCAAATAAGTTTCCGGTTGTCACGGATATGGGTCAGGTGGGTAGGGTCAGGTGAGGGTCAACATGTTTGACCCACTTCCAACTCTGTTACGCTTCCTACTTCCTAGCACTCTTGAATTCCTTTACGGCACTAAGAGATAATAGCGAAAAGTGATTTCAATGCTTGAAACTGACCATTTTCTGACAAATCAAGTTCAGTTGTGAGTTTGGCGGTGGATCCAATTCAGCAAGTTGAAGCCTAGTTTTACAATTTTAGAATAGGATAGGATCCAGGAGTCAATGTTGGATTTTGGATTGGTATTAAAATGTTGTTTTAGCCTCTTAAGTTTCCAAATACTGTCAGCTTTCCTCAACTGGCGAAAGTCGATGGGTCAAGTATTCGCCCACATTCCCTTTTTGGGTAGATTTTACTTTGACATGAAAGAACGAAAAAACCGACAAAAACTAGATGTGTTACTACAGCAACTTCGACCCTGAAAATTCGGGCAATCAGGTAGGGATAAGACCTACAAAAACCTCTTGGCGATATTAGGCCAACGCTCTACCGATTGAGCCAGTAGTATAAAATGACAGTGTCTGGGAACGTTAGAGGCTAAAACAACATTTTAATACCAATCCAAAATCCAACATTGACTCCTGGATCCTATCCTATTCTAAAATTGTAAAACTAGGCTTCAACTTGCTGAATTGGATCCACCGCCAAACTCACAACTGAACTTGATTTGTCAGAAAATGGTCAGTTTTGTGGCATTGAAATCACTTTTTCGCTATTATCTCTCTTTAGTGCCGTAAAGGAATTCAAGAGTGCTAGGAAGTAGGAAGCGTAACAGAGTTGGAAGTGGGTCAAACATGTTGACCCTCACCTGACCCTACCCACCTGACCCATATCCGTGACAACCGGAAACTTATTTAGCCTATATGACGCACTTTTGATAAATGTCGTGCTAAGGCTAAATCTTGGTGAAGAATGAAACACTGAGAACTTTTGCTCTTTCAAACATGTCAGTTGCCTGAAAATTTTATCGTCTCTGTGTGGAAGTGGAAATGATATTGCACAGAAAACAAAAATAGCCAATCCTGGAATTCGTCGAATGCTTTAAAAGTTGTAATGCTCAAATCAAATTTTTAATCACATGTTATGACCCATATCAAACTCGACCCGCGGTTAGCCGCGGATACCCCTGACCTACTTCCAGCTCTCAAGCGCAAAATTTTTTAGGTCTTTGTGAGGACATTTGAATGACTACAGGTTCGCCAGTCTAGGGTGAAATCATTTAACGTTATTGTGGATTAAGTCAAATTGCTCAGAGAAAAGGCCACGATCGTTCTGACGTGTTTTTTAGGCTATATCATGTTACCGAAGCAAATTTGAATAAATTTTAATAACAAATACGCGACCTGTGCCAGCACCTTAAGGTGGTGATTCCTTTTGGGCTCATATTATTGATTGACTGTTAAAATCAAGATGAAATTTGATGAAACTTTCCAAAATAAGTTCTTTTAGCATTCTAACACCCTCCGCGCAATCCCGCTTCAAAACTTTGACGTCTCCGTTCAGGGCCGTTTTCTCTTTAAGCGATTTTTGACAATTAGACAGTAGGTGCATAGCTATCATTATATTCATTCGAAAGATCATGTTGAGCTCTATATTTTGCTTTTTGAAGCACCTTTCTAGCTTTTCTCTATAGTGAGATATAGCTGATTTTCTTATTTTGGCGATGAAAACTTGTCATTTTTGCAGAAATCAAATAATCCGCCATTTCTTCAGCTACGCGAGCCGTAAAATTAAAACCGAGGGTGTCAATTTGAAGGTCTCGTCGGGGCCACCTATTCGTGGCATTATGATCCTCTAAAATGCTATCCCGTACGCTGCTACCATAAAAAATGTTGTTTTTGCAAAAACATGACCAAATTTTTTCCAGCAATTGTGCAGCATTTACTATGCAATATCGGGGGTTGTCACTTACTAGACGTGTTTAGCACAAAAATACCCAGGACCCTTTTTAGTTGCCCCGATTGCTGCTTTCGAGCTAAAGTTGTCGCTTGCCAAAGTTGGGAAAAGTAGGCAAAATCCAGGTTGCGCATACATTTTAATTAATTTCTTTTATAACGAAGAGCGGTTTCATAATACTAAAAAAAGGGTCCCCAGCTATTTGATAGTGGAATCGAATGATGTGGACGACGCCTCACGAAAAAATTTACTTTTTAGTCTGCAAAAAATCTGGAAAATTAAATTACTTCAAAAATGCAGTAAAATAATTTCGAAGAGCTAAAGTTTGGTTTACTGTATTCATTAGAAAGAGAAAACGTTAAGCTACATTTTTGATATAAAAATGGCTTCTTAACTCCAAGGAATGTATGAGTAATAGCGGTTCAAAGTTGATGTCTTCTCAAAGAAATCACCACCTTAAGGTGGTATGTATACCAAAAACAATAATGACAAAAATTTTTCCGATTGTCCTCAAACTTTGTCAATATTAGAAACTAAATTCCTTCAAAATAATTAAAAAGTTTGGATGCTTCTCGTTTTTCACAGCGTTGACAGTAGCCTCGCAAGGATGCTGATCTGCGGTTTTTCGTGCACGGAAAACTTTTTCGATCGATTTTTCTCCTGACTGCTAACAGTCAATGTCTTGAATTTTCTTGCGAACATAAAGAAACTTAGGACTACTGTAGGGCAGAGTTGGAAGTGGGTAGTGGGTACCCGCGGGGTAACAGAAATTTTGCTACCCACAGGCTATCCGCGCGGGTAGTTGCGGGTATCTCTTGTTGATGTAGTCACTAAAATTCAGGGAATTTTATTGAAAAATGATCGAAAAAATAGGTTTCGTGTTTGGTGATTTAAAAAAAATCGCTGATTTTCGCTGGGTGTCCTTCTTCACGATTACTAATTTCAGTTAAAATGGGCGTTTGACTAAACTTGTTCTATTACGTTATATCCAGAAAAGTAATCATAAGTCTTTTTCTCTTTGTAGATCTTTCTACTTGTATTTTCGCTTTCAGTAACCAGACGTACTAAACAGCTCAGCATACGACTGCTGTTCGTGCCGTTTTTTTTGCAAAGCAGTCGTTTTTGATGCGGATTGTATGTGTTCCTTTAGTGAATGGTACATAAGGTCAACCATTATTCGAAACTGGAAATGTTTGCTCAAGAAATTCTTCAATTCGAAACTGGGAATGTTTGCTCAAAAAATTTGACAAACTAATATTATATAGGTAGGTATTCTAGAAAATTCTGATGACTAAACTTGTGTCATAATCCGTTAGGTAGTAACAAACAGTGTTTTAGTTGGGGAACTTATATATAACTTCGCTTTGTTTTTATTATTCTGAACGTATATAATTTGCGTGGTCAATTTTTTGAATCAATCCGAAATCCGCAAACATTCGCAAAGCTCAATCGTTAAAATCCTCTTTTCTAATTCAATCTTGGAGGTTTTACATGTATACATTCACAGGTGGACACGGAAGAATTACCCATCCTCTCTGCAAATTTCTCCAGAAGTGGTGTCAAAATTGCTCTTGCAGGCAGTAAAAAATTCGGCTACACGGATCATGAAAGTTGCTCAAGAAAGAAGTTTCCAGACTCATATTTCTGACGATTTTCCGGCTGCGCCTGATCTTTTTTACTAAAAAATCGTCTAAGCATAAGCAATGCTATTTTTGTTAAAAATCGCTATTTGTAGTTATAATTTAGAAAAATTGGCGAAAATAGTGGAATTTTAACGTCGCTAAAGTATCAAGGGCTTCTGTCCTCTAAGGGCCAAATGCTCTTTCGATAGCCGAACAATATATACATAATTTTCAGCAAATTTAAAACCTTGAGCATTTTTAATTTCTGGAAGATGCGTTTGATTCAATAAAATAGTCCTTAATTTGTAATATCGGTCTTCTTTCGAAACTACATGAGTCCAACATTAATTTTTCATCGAGATACACCAAAATCGGGTCCTAGGCCAAGGCCTGAAAATTGGAAGTCTAGATAGGAGAAATTTCCTAAAAACTTCGATTTTGGTATTAATTCAAGTATAGGCAAAATTACTATTGTTTCCATTCAAACTGATGAGAATTATAATGAACGATCTGTGCCAGTTTAATTTAATTTTTAATTTAAAAATTCCAAATTTTTGGCTAAAAATAGTCAAAAAATTACAAATGTTTGGTCCCAGAAGGCGCCAGTGCTTCACCACCGAGGTTGGCATCGGTCCCAGGTCCCTGGTGCATCTCTAATTAAATGTCTATTAGTTTAAATTTTTAAAAACTTTTTGGTAACGTTTTGGTTTCCAAACTTCAGTAATTTGGGTGAATTTCCATATTTCGCGAACACAGCTCAACACTGTTAGGTAAAGTATATATGTGGGTTAGAAGGTTTAATTAAATAAAGTTTATATTTTGTTACTAAATTGGCATTTTTTTTAATAAATTTAATGACATAGTAATCATATAGCATT
>JASAND010014311.1:0-15941 GCA_030248195.1 Trissonchulus latispiculum
TATAGAAGTAGCGTCGCCCAGATTTCGCCGGCACCAGACATGTAATAAGACAGCGATACATTACGCCACCGTTAAGCGGCAGAGTCAGCCTGGTATCCGGGACCAGCAGTTGTTAAGGATTTCCTCAAAATACTTTCGGCAGCTTGCCTTCAGGCTGGTAAATGTCGCCCAGACCCAGAAATTTAACATAAAGAGCAGACGTCTTCGCCTGACGGTTCCCGGTGCAACAGGACGGCAGCAGGTTGACGATTGCGGTAGCGATAGAAGGTGCTAATATCGCTCGGGAAACGCTGAACCAGAGGATACAGCAAAGCACAGAATCTTCCACCAGCGGCTGGTGTCTGTACCGATTGACCAGTGACTGAATCCGCAAGATAGGCCGACTGAGACAGTGGCATTAAAGCTGATACCCAGGAGGGCATTCCACAGCGATATCGGGATCGTTCTCATGGTGATCATCAAAGCGATCATAAAAATACTCCAGACGACGACGAAGCTGTCCCGCTTTCGCACAGGTCCGGGTGTCCCTGCAAACGTCCCCGATGAATCAGGCCGTACACTTGCAAAATAAAACGAAGACAGCTGGAAGCACAAACTCACATGAACACAATTGGCTTCACTATCAGCTGTTGGCTGGGCGCAGTCTGCTGAGTGGGCTGGAACGGGAAACAAGAATCACTAACAGAAGAGTGAGACATACCAGATTCACGCACAAATGTCTCAATAAATAAGTTCGCCTGGCCCTGCGATGTCACGAATCAAAGCTTTCGTTTCATATGAAATGGTCTCGGCTTTTCGCTAAACGACGTATAATCGTCACAGCCATAAATCCCATCGTTTATCAAGCGTTCCAGTCCTGCGGATAATAAGAATTTTTCGATCCTTCCTTTAAATTCAAATAATGAATAAGGCAGAAACAATTAAGCAAAATGGGTTTGAAGCTCATGAAGCTGGGCGGTTGTCAGCGGTGATCAAGTATATATTAGAAACAGGTGCCAACTTCGTGTTTATGCACACAGCCAAAAATCAAGGCCCCATTTCTCAAAACTTAAGATGAGCAGCAGTGCGTATACAGTACAGCTCAACTTTGCTTATGAATACTTGCCAGCATTTTTTAATGAATGCATCTTTGTTAATTTCAGTGATGTTTTCATAGCGTTGCTGCTAATCATGTAAAGTTTGCAGTGTACAAAAGTTAACAAGCAAAACAGCTTTGTTTTAATTAAAACTTGGTTCAATGATGTTGCGAACGCCAATATGCAAACTTTCACATGAAGCCGCTGCGAAATACATATTGCGACAGGTAGAAGTTTGAGCACCAGTGCGACCGCAAATGTTTGCATTAAAGGTTTTAATTGTGTTGTTTATTTGGACGAGGACGTGAAGGCACAGATACGTTCGACTCAAACTCAACTGACAGCTTTGTTGGCACTCACCTAATACAGTGATGACACAGCCCGAGTGCTTAAATACCCTAATACCGTAGTAGAAGTTAGTGCCCACAGCAGCAGTGTAGTGCACCACTTAGCAGATGTACTAGTTGTATGCCAATTTTAGACATAAATGTTTACCTATTCACGCAAATGTTGACTGGTCAAAATTTTAGCTAATCAGACCATTTTTATTACTCTATCATTTTTGTGCAAATCTTTACATTTTTGAATCAATATATATACAGTATTTTCACATGACGATGATGATTTTCAGTCTTTATTCTATTGTTTTACATGCATGCGTTAAAAAGAAAACTAACACATAGCTCTTGAACACTATAGTGCAGCCACGATTTTGACCACTTTTGAAAATTAATACACCAAATGCCTACATCCCCACCCCATCCCACCACACTCTACAGCCACTTTGACACAACCCTATGACAAAGTTACTCACCAGGGCAGCTCATTTTGGTACCCCCAAATTCCCGCTGTGCTTAAAAAATTGCTTGACCCAAATCGCCAAGCCCCCAACTTTTCATCCCACTCTATTGCCACTTGAAGCACCCATGACAAAGCGGCTCAGCTCACTTAGGCTTTCATTTGCACTCAAATTTGATCCACCTCGAAAAATTCTATTTGACCACCTGACTCCTCAGACGCACGTCGGCTTCAGCCCAGCAAAATGGTGCGTTGTAACAGCAGGACACCGAGTCGAGCTGGGTGCAACGAAACTCTAGAGAAGTTTTTTGAGAGGTTGCGAACCCAGTATATATACAAAAATTTTCAGGTGCGGGCTGCGATTGTAGTCCCAGCTACTCAGATCTAAGGTGGAATCACTTGAACTTGAAGCCAAGAATTTGATTGCGGTGAACCGGCTCCACGTCCGCAAAAACCTTGCACGCAAGATTTGAGCCTTCCAGGTCGCAAAATGCTTAAAAACCGTTCAAAGTTGACCCAAAATTCACCAACTTTGGCAGGCCAGTACCCAAAATTACGCTCAGGGCCGGAAAATCAAGAACAACTGAACGACTCTGATACCGGCTTATTTTTACCGTGAGTGTGAGGGCCGCCCCCACCGCGACCTCCCCCCATGAAAAAGCCCCCCAAATTTCCTGACCTCCCCCATAACCCCCCGTAACCCAAAAATTGCCAATTTTTACTATTTTACCCTAAATTTTCGGAAAAAGTTTCGGCTTCGCCGGATTTTTTAACGAAATTTTCACTATTGTATAAAAACACTTAATTGTCATTTTTTAGCGATTTTTGGCATTTTTAACAAAAACGTAAAAAATTAAGAAATAAGTTACCAAAATATGCCCCCATTTTATGAGCTACGGAAGGGCAAACTTCGAGCCCCCTTCCATAAATTTTGGCCTAAATATAAGCCAGCTGATATGTGTCCTATTCAGCCATATAGGCAGTATTGTCTCATATATATGCGCAGTCTGACTTATTAAGGTGACATTGAAGCATACTTGTTGGCCATTTTAGCGCTTTAACCGACTTTGGTCTCTCACCAAAATTTTTTCTGGTTCTGGGAGGCATAAAAGCTAGCCTATAGGCTTATTATTCTTGCGTACTCCAAGAATATATGGTTTTCGTGGGCACAAAAATTTTTCTATCCGTTGCTACAGTTACAAACCCCGTCAAACGTCAAAGCGGAGAACCGGAAAAAACATCACTCTCGTAAGCGATTTTTGGCATAACTTTTTAACGGAAAGTGGTAGGGGGATGAAACTTCAGAACATACCAAACCTGACACGGCCAATTTTTGCGCACATAATGTGCGCAGGAATCTGCGCAGCTTCTGCGCAACTTTGTTTTTACACGGTCATTCGACCATTTTCACCGTACTATATAATGCTACTGCAACCCTATGATACAAAACATGGCCATTTTTGAAAAATCGATTTTTAACTATTTTGGACCGGTCCGACCCCGGTCAGGCGCCACAGGCCGCTAGCCACCTTGGAGGGGTCCTCCAAACTCAAAAATGTTCGCTCACCAAGGGGTTTTCATTTATCATAAGAAGAAATAATGCTCCGCTCCGTGTCACTAAGGCCGCAGTTTGTGACTGCAAGCCAGCGGATCTCCGGAGAGATACAAATAGCATTGATGTCATGTCGAAGTATGGCTCTCCCGTTCGGACTAAGGCTACGGCCTTAGTGACTGCAGGCAGGCGTTTTTCTATTATTTCTTTATGATTAATGCCTTGTATCGTTCGTGGATCCGCTGCAGGTACAGCTTTCATATTTGGTGTGGTGTGGTGGGGTGGGCTGCGGGAGAACAACAACATAGGCTATAGCAGGTACCGGCCGGACCCGTGTGGACCATGCCCAAAATGGCCCAAAATCGATTTTTCCAAAAGTGGCCAAGTTTGGTATATATCAAATGAAAGCCCTTGCGTCAAGAAAATGAAGTAAACGCTGGCCAGCAGGCGGATCCACGAACGATACAAGGCATTAATCATAAAGAAATAATGAAAAACGCCTGCCTGCAGTCACTAAGGCCGTAGCCTTAGTCCGAACAGGAGAGAGCCATACTTCATTTTCTTGACGTAAATGCTGTTTGTATCTCTCCGGAGATCCGTTGGCCACTGCAGTCCTAGGCTACGGCCTTAGTGACTGCAGGCAGGCGTTTTTCATTATTTCTTTATGATAAATGAAAGCCCTTGGTGAGGCGAACATTTTTTGTCATTGGAGGACCCCTCCAAAGTGGCCCCAGCGGCCTGTGGCGCCCTGACCAGGGTCCGGACCGGTCCAAAATGGTCAAAAATCGATTTTTCCAAAAGTGGCCATGTTTTGTATCATAGGGTTGCGGTAGCGACCCCTATAGTACGAGTGAAAATGGTCGAATGACCGTGTAAAACAAAGTTGCGCAGAAGCTGCGCAGATTCCTGCGCACATTATGTGCGCAAAAAATTGTACGTGTCGAGTTTGGTATGTTCCTGAAGTTTCATCCCCCTACCACTTTCCGTTAAAAAGTTATGCCAAAAATCGCTTACGAGAGTGATGTTTTTTCCGGTTCTCCGCTTTGACGTTTGGTAAGGGGGTTTTGTAGCTTTAATAACAACAGATAGAAAAATTTTTGTTTACGAAAACCATATATTCTTGGAGTACGCAAGAATAATAAGCCTATAGGCTAGCTTTTATGCCTCCCAGAGCCAGAAAAAATTTTTGGTGAGGGGCCAAAGTCGGTTAAAGCGCTAAAATGGCCAACAAGTATGCTTCAATGTCACCTTAATAAGTCAGACTGCGCTATATATGGGGCAATACTGCCTATATGGCTGAATAGGACACATATCAGCTGGCTTATATTTAGGCCAAAATTTATGGGGGAAGGGGGCTCGAAGTTGCCCCCTTCCATGGCTCACCAAAAATGGGGGGGCATATTTTTGGTAAACATTTTGCTAATTTTTTACGTTTTTTGTGCAAAAAATGCCAAAAATCGCTAAAAAATGACTAATTTAAGTGTTTTTTACGCTACAATAGTGAAAATTTCGTTAAAAATCCGGCGAAGCCGGAAACTTTTTCGAAAATTTAGGGTAAAATGGTAAAAATTGGCAATTTTTTGGGTTACGGGGGGTTATGGGGGAGGTCGAAATTTATGGGGGGCTTTTCATGGGGGGGGGAGGTCGCCGAATGGGGGCGGCCCCTCCCACCCCCTCCCCCAGTAAAAATAAGCCAGTATCAGAGTCGTTCAATTGTTATATGATTTTCCGGCCCTGAGCGTAATTTTTGGGTACTGGCCTGCCAAAGTTGGTGAATTTTGGGGGCAACATTGAACTTGGTTTTTTTAGCTTATTTTGCGGACCTGGAAGGCTCAAATCTTGCGTGCAAAGGTTTTTGCGGACGGAGAATCGATTCTGCTATCAAATTTGCTGCCCGACTGACCCAAGTTGCTGGGCTGGTTCCACTTTGCCGTCTGGAGAGTCATGTCGGCAACCGCTACCTGGAGGCCCATATATATATACTAGGTTCTACTTGGCCTCTCAAAACTTTCTCTATAGGGGTTTTCTGGTGCACCCAGCTCATTTCCGGTGTCCTTTTTGCTGTACAACGCACCCATTTTGCTGGGCTGGCTTGACTTGACCGTCTGAGGGGTCAGGTGGTCCAAAATAGAATTTTTCGAAAGTGGTCAAATTTGGTACCAAATGAAAGCCCTAAGTGAGCTGAGCAGCTTTTGTCATAGAATTGCTTGCTCAAGTGGCTGTAGAGTGCTGCGGTGGGGTGGGGTGGGGACTTGGCGATTTTGGGTCAAAAATGAATTTTTTTTAAACTGGCCAAATTTGGTACCAAATGAACGCCCTAAGTGAGCTGAGCAACTTTTGTCATAGAATTGTGTAGTTAAAGTGGCTGTAGAGTGTTGTGGTGGGATGGGGTGGGGATGTAGGCGATTTTGGGTGAAATATGAAATTTTCCAAAAGTGGTCAAAATCGTGGCTGCTTGCGCATGGTGTTCGGAAATATATTATGTTGGTTCTTTTTTGCGCATACATGTAAAACAATGGAAAACAAGAACCAAAAATGCTCCTTCGTCGCATGTAAAATACATATATATGACTGGTCAAAAATGCCAAAATTTTCAAAATGTCACAAAATGCTCAAAAGTGGTCCGATTTAGCTCAAAT
The DNA here is from genome assembly GCA_030248195.1 of Trissonchulus latispiculum. Lineage (NCBI taxonomy): Eukaryota > Metazoa > Nematoda > Enoplea > Enoplida > Ironidae > Trissonchulus > Trissonchulus latispiculum. Next base: position 6,066 of record JASAND010014311.1, read on the forward strand.
TTGTTGTTGTACGTGGGATGGGCCATACCAACTTGCATGCAAAATTTGAGCGCGCAAGCTCATCCCCATCGCCCAAACAGGGGGTTGGTTTTTTCCCACCACTTGCGGGTTGGTTTTTCCCCCGACTTCTATACGTTGTCAGAGTTTTAGGCGCACTCGGAGCTATTATCATCACTGTAGTGGATTATAAAGGTCTACAACAAAATGTCAGTTGGTTTAATTTGAGCGTATCTAATTGCGTACGTACATTCCATGCTGCTTTCTTTCATTCCAGATAACACCCGAATTCTTGGAAGAGGTTGAAACTGGTTACCGGGCTTTTCACTATTTATAACTAACAACTTCGCGAAAACCCTTCGCGAAGTTCGCGAAATTTGGAGAAGTTCGCGAAAATCGTGAAGTTGGGATTTGAATCAAAACAAATTGAAATTTTGTTTGCCTATTCAACTTTTTATTTTTACTCTGGAGAAAACCCCTCAATTAGCTAACTGAAAAAACTTCGCGAAACATCGCGAAAAATTCTTCGCGAAGTTCGCGAGATTTCACCAAGTTCGCGAAGTTCGCAAAACAAGGCGAACTTCGCAAAAAATAAAGTTTTTTTTGAGCTGTACTGTATACGTATATATACTAACAAATCTCAAGATTTACGAAAATTAGAGCCTTGATTACACAGCTGTGTCCTCACCTGAAGTTAACTTTGCTGTTTCAGCTTTGTATGTATACCCGATCTACGTAACGAGCGTATATATAAATGACTCAGGCATTGAGCTCTGTGCTAGACAGATTGTTTATTATTCGGCCAAGCTTTGGTTTAAAGGAAGGTGAGGAATCCGAAAAAATTCTTTGGTATTATCCGCAGGATGATACGCTGGAACAGCGACTTCAGCTGATAGGATTTTGTGAAGCTGTGGTCAGATTCACTACATCGTTTAGCAAAGCCAGAGAAGACCATTTCTATGTGGAAACAGAAAAGCTGATTCATGTCTATCTGGAGCCAGAGCCAGACTATTTAATGGGAATGACTGTACGTAAATCTGGTATGTCTCACTCTTCTGTTAGTGATTCTTCGACTACGATTTCCAGCCCCACTCAGCAGACTGCTGGCAATAACAGCAGTAGTAGTAATTGTGTTCATGAATTTGTGCTTCAAGCTGTGCTTCGTTTGGCCTACAGAATGTACGGCCTATTCATCGGAACGTTTGCAGGGACACTGGACCTGTGCGCTCAGGATCGGCCCAGCTTTCGTCGTCGTCTGGAGTATTTTTATGATCGCTACGTGATCACCATGAAACTGTCCCGACTATCGCTGTGGAATGCCCTCCTGGGTATCAACTTTATGCCACTGTCTCAGTCAGCCTATCTGCGGATTCAGTCACTGGTCAATCGATTTACGGAGCACCAGCCGCTAGTGGAGCATTCTGTGCTGCTCTACAACGACTGTGTCCTCTGGTTCAGCATTTCCCGAGACGATATGTGCACCTTCTATCGCTACCTGTCGTCCAGCCTGCTGCCCGGCCTGTTGCGCCAGGAACTGGATCAGGCGGCCAGAAAACAGTCTATGGTCCTTTATGGTAAATTTATCACGGGTCCCTCGGGCGACATTACCAGCCTGAAAGGCATTAAGCTGCCGAAAATATTTTTGAGAAATCATAACCTAACTGCTGATTCCGAATGCCAGGCTGACTCTGCTGCAGCCTTTGGTGAATATTCCTTGGTAATGTATCGCTGTCTTAACATTACTACATGTCTGTTGGTGCCGGCGAAATCTGAACTGACCTTAGACTTCTATAAGGATGTGGATTCCCAGTTGGGACCTCACTTAACCAAGTTGGCTTCTGAAATTGGTGAGCGCTTGCTTGTGCGTAGGCTGTCGTTTTTGTGAATTCATTTTATTTACGTACAGTATATACGTACAGGGTATTTTAAGCGATTTTTTCGGGAAGCTAACAATAGCTATTTTTTGCCGCCGGAAGTTGCCTATTTTTGGCAAAATTTTGGGCCCCTAAAAAATTCCCGTGGGGAAAGCAAAAATCCCGAGATGGAGCGATTTCGGGGGGAGGTATTTTCGGGCTCCCTCCCCTGTAAAAATACCCTGTATATATTACACATGTATTGCATGACAAACGACACATTAGTAATTTTAAAATTACCATGTACATATCGAGCATACGTATGAATTTTTAGCCACTTTCTCTAAATGTTTCATCTTTACGTTGTTCGTTGATGCCAGGGCTAAACAGAATGTGCTGTTTCTATTGGAACATCCAAAGAATTCCTGCAAAGCTTTCAGCGACTTGCGACATTTCGCAGAACATGGTTGGATTCTGCTTGCATGTATATATATGCACTAGCGTAGCCAGAAAAAAATTTGGGGGGGGGAATGCAATAGGTTTGCGGGGGATCTGGGGGGCGGAGCCCCCCAGAAGCTGAGAAATTTTTCTATTCCGTGACCTTCGTGGAATTTTTACAGAGCATTCGTTGAAATTACAATAATATTTAAGGCGCACTGCTTGTTCATGCACCTAGAAGGTGATCAAAGTAGACCAAATAGGGTAATTGGTACTCATTTTTTAGTGCAAAACACGCATTATAATGGTATAATACACATATTTCGCGCCGAAGGAACGAAAATTTTTTTAAAAATAGCCGTTTACACACGTGGCAGGGAAAAATTCCTGGGGGGCAACACAACTTTGGGGGGGAATTCCCCCCATTCCCCCCCCCCTGGCTACGCGCCTGTATATATGTACCTACTGTCTTTCTTCTACATTGAGCTGCCCCCATTTATATACTTTGACGGCCTTGTCTCACTCTTCGCAACTCTTCGCACTCTTGGAAAGTCTTCCATCCATGGCTACGTTTAAGCCAAACTCAATCGGTCACTGACTGCTCCCTTTTGTTAAATATTTCATCCAAAAATCGAAATGTTAAGTACGTATATACATAATATATAATCTGAAAGTTTCCCTGCCGTGCTATACACCTGCTTTAATTGCACGTACGACGTATATTTCAATTTTGTTCCAGGTGAACTGTATGCGCGCTTGCCCGCTGACAAGGGATATCATTATTTGTTCTTCAATCATGACACGAAAAGTATTCGCTCAACCCTTAATCAGGACGGACTGTCACATGGTTTAGGAGCTTCCGAAGATCCTGCTAACAGTCTTCGGCCTTCTGTTGTTCCAGCTCTGAACCACTTACTTTGTGAAGTTCATTTGAGCCTGATGGATGCTGATCATTTCAGTGATATCATTATTCGTCCTGAGCAGGACATTTGGGTGATGGGTAAACGATCCGGGTCAAAGGAAGTTATGGCTATATTTTCCCAAAAGGGATTTACCTTGAATGATGCTACGGAAGAGATGAAAAGTCTTTGTGCTAGTTGTTTTGGTAATATGTTTTTAAATGATTGAACGGGTCAATTACTGTGATATTATGTCGAATTAAATTAGAAGTTTTTAAACGAGCAAACATAGGAATGAGGTATGAACCAAGCTGAGCTCTTTTGTTTAAGGTTAAAGATTCTGTAGAGGAGTCCGTGGGATTTCAAATATAGTGTATTAGGGCACACCGCCATCTGAATTAGTGGACGATACGTAGGTCTTCATATCTCTGGAGCGCGATCAATGCCATATAAGCTTATCTCCGGAACCCAGATGCAGTCACAGATAATCCAGCATCAGTCTTAGTCGATCTTATCTTTGCCACTTTTTCAAAAGTTAAAACTTCAAATGTTTCCAGTACCAATTTTTCCGTATTCCTTTGAAAAATTTTTGTTTTCCGCCCCTAGACCCCTGGAGTTTTCCACCTTGTTATTGAATGCCAGGGTGCCAGGCCATGTCTCGTATTATTTGTTGAGTTGCTGTCCTCCTGTATCTGTTGATATCAGATCTTTTTGAATTAGCAAATTTCACATCAATTGGAAGAGCTTTACTAGGTGCATAATCGTGAATATTTTATACTGTTCTCATTCTACATTTCAGGATCAAGATTACTAGTAAAGACCCGAAATTTACAAAATTTGATACCGTAGCAGAATATCCAATTTTTCACCCTTCTTTTTTCCTGGCACAGTTCTTCTATACGGTGGCTTGCACCAAATCTGATTAAATTAAGTGGGAATTAGGCTAAGTAGCAGTTAAGTGGCAATTAACTAATTGCCACTTAAAGTTGAAACTTAATTTCGTTGCACCAACTGATACTTAACTAATTGCCACTTAATTTAAAATTTCGTTGCACCAACTGATACTTAACTAATTGCCACTTAATTTAAGTAGCAGTTAAGTACGACTTAAGCATCAGCTTAAGTCACGTGTTTTTGTCTTAGCCAATGGCAAAGGGTGAGTATCATTGGCGCAACAGCTTAAGATCCGATTAAAACTTAATCGGCAGTAAAGTGGGAATTAACTTTAAGTAACTGCTAATTTCCATTGGTGCAAGCCACCGATAAACTTTTATCTCAAAATGGCAATTTAAAATATAATATAGTGTAAACCTACCATTTTTCTAACATTTATTTTCCAGTACAAAAAGCAGTTCAACTACAAAAAGCTTAATCATTATTAATACGGTAATTAGTTTAACTATGTATAACACTGAAACATCGGAATAATGTATGGCAGTAATATCGTGAATTGGTTACGGTATGCGATATGCAACAAATGCCAAATTAATCTTTTTGAACTTTAAGTAGGTATTATTAGCATTGTCATAAGATTCTGTGGTTCCCTAATTAACATTTTTGCTTTTACAACTTTGAGCTATCTCTAGTGGTTAAGGCAGTCTAAGTCAAAAACGATTTTTGGGGTCAAAAATGGCCATTTTTGAAGAGATCAGTTTTTTCAAAATTACTGCCAAATCTTAGAAACAATTTTGACTCATTTATACTCAATCGATACATCGTCCAATTGCACATTTTATCAATGCCTATTCGCTGGAGTTCGTTGTTTTAAGCTACAGAATTCGCCGAAAACCCATTTTAGCAAATCTGCGATTATTTTGTTGTGAACATCGATTTCTCAAAACTAACCAATGGATTCGCGTGATTTAGGCAGAATGAAAATTCGCACTATTGCGGAGGGACATTTTTCTCGGTTTGAGCTAAAGCATTTCCAGTTGCGAGGAATACAAAGTTGCGAAATTTCTTGTCATCGCACATTTGGAGGATTTTGTGGAGTATTGAGGCTTGTTGAGCCAAATCCAAAAATGTCCCTCGGCCCATATGTCCTTCATATCATAACACAAGAAGAAATTTTGGCCGATTCTAGTTTTGAGAAATCGATCTTCAAAAATTTTTGGTTTATATTTAGCCTGTCAGATGGCAGCATGTGAGGAAATTTTTGCTATTTTTTGCCAATTTTGCTAGTTTCGTAAGTAAATGTGAGTGAGTGTGCAGATTATAAGCTTTAAAACTATGTATAAAGCTCTTTCCAGCTCCCAAAATTGCGAAAGTTATAGCGTTTCGAAAAATCACCGCAAAATCCCTGCACAAAAGGATACCAGCACCTTAAGGCGAACTGCCAGGCGGCTGGCGGCCGTTTTCGAAAGTCCGACGGCCGACGTAAATGTCAGGTCTACAATATCGTATAACACAGAGTATTATCGCTTTTGTATCATGTAATCTGAAGACATTTATGAACCAGGTTATCAGCAGCTACAGCGTTTCCTAGACCAACAGCAAATTTTTCAGATATGATAAATATGGTAATATGGTAATTATGGTAATATGTGGTAAATCAAGGTAAGGTAAGGCACATTACCTTGTAAAAGCTCCTGGCGACACAGTGAGGGGGTTTCAAGGATGTTTTAAGGTAGTGATTCCCTTTGGTCACATAGAGTTTGCTCCACTATTACTCATTCATTACTTGGAGTTAAGAATCCATTTCCATTTTTATCAAAATGCAGCTTGACATTTCCTCTTTTTAATGCATACGATGAAACTAATGTTGCTCTTCTAAAATATTTTTAACACATTTTAGAAGAATTATAATTTTCCAGGTTTTTTGCAGACTCAAGTAAATTTTTTCGCGAGACATCGATTATGTCATTCGATATCTCCATCAAATAGCTGGGGACTATATTTTATTTATCATGAAATGGCTCTTCGTTATAGAGAAATAAGCTGAAATGTGTGCGTAACCTGTATTTTGAATATTTTCCAAATTTGTCAAGCGATTACTTTAGCTAGAAAGTAATCGGGGCAAAAATGTCCCAGGGTATAATTGGGCACAACACATCTATTAAGTAGCAGCCCTCCAGCTTGCATGGTGAGTGCTCCACAATCTTTGGAAAAAATTGGTCGTGTTTTTGCAAAAACTAAATTTTTTATGATAGCAGCCTAACGGGATAGCTGTTGGAAGACGATCATGCGTGGGATAATTTGCCCCTATGAGACCTTCAGATCGACGCCCTCAGTTTGATTTTACGGCTTGCGTATACAGTTCGAGAAATGATGGATTATTTGATTTCTACACAAATGACAAGTTTTCGACGCCAAAACAAGAAAATTGGTATATCTCACGGTAGAGAAAAGCTAGAACGCTGCTTCTAAAACCAAAAATATAAAGCTCAACGAGATCTTTCGAATGAATATAATTATAACTGTATACCTGCTGCCAAACTTTCAGAAATTGGAAAAAACGCCCTGACCGGAAATCTCAAATTTTTGAATCGGGTTTGCGCGGAGGGTGTTAGAACGCTAAAAGAACGTATTTTGGAACGTTTCGTCAAATTTCATCTTGATTTACTCCGCCAACGCCAACCAACAATATGTGCCCAGAAGGAATCACCACCTCAAACAGCTTAGGATCAGATCGAGACCAGCTTTATTTTGATTTTTATTTCAGTATAAAATCAGTGTAGAGCGTTTTGGGTTGCGTTCCTACCAGTTGGAATACAATATAAAATTACAGTAGGAATATATGAGATCAAAATACGTAGCACCAAATGTTTGTTGTAATAAGGGAGAACAAATCGGATAGATCCCTAAACTGCACTCTTAGGGTCGTTTGACAAAAAACTTAAACTACTTAACTTAAGGTGCTGGTTTCTTACTTATTTTTACTCATACAACTTTAATCCTTTACGTAAATTGCTAAAACTTGCTAAATAACCTATTTCCGTGCTCTTTAACATTTTGGGTTTGGGACCAGTCCCGAATTTCTAGGCCAAAAGATAAGAAAGTTTTGGTTTTTGGCCTTAGACCTCCAGTAGGTAGACCGGACTTGGTTGTTATGGCTGGAAAGAGGACACAAAAATGAACATTTTTGCTTTTGCGCTGTCTCCAGTGGTAAAAACTACTCGACAGATTCCGGAGAATTTCCGCAAAATAGAAATTCGTACTATTGCGGAGGGACATTTTTCTTGGTTTTGGCTAAAACGAGGCTACACAGTTTCGAGAAAATTTGGTGCAGTTGAAAAATTTAGAGCTTCCGTGCATTTTGCGAATTTTCTCAACCGGTTGAGTGATACTGAGCAAAACCCCAAAAAACGTCCCTGGGCCAATACGTCCTCTATATGACAGCGCAAAAAGAAATTTTGTCTGGTTCCGCAGTTTTGAAAAATCAATGCTCAGAAATTTTTGGTCTATATTTAAGCCGTTATGTCAGAACATATTTTCTGCTATTTTTTGCTAATTTTGCTAATTTCGTAAGCTCATGTGAATGTCCTGATAATAAGCTTTAAAACGATGTATAAAGCTCTTTCCAACTCCCAAAATTGCGAAAGTTATAGTGTTTTAAAAAATCACAACGAAACCACTGCACAAAAGGATACCACCACCTTAAAGGACTTAAGGGGGGGGGGGGGGAGGTCATTTTGGTGAAAATTCGATAGTAACGGATTTGGCTCATTTTCACACATAATATGCCCCCATATGTTCTCAAAAATAACTTAGAATATTAGCGTTCGAAATCAAACTGTGACAGAGTTATTCAGGTTCAAATCCGGAATACTTGAAAATTCCGATGATGAGCCCTGCAAGGTCAGGTGGGGACCAAACGCGACCGAAAACAGGCTTAACCGATACGCCAAATTAACGCCTTTACTAAGGTAATATTTAATTGCAGAGGTGGCTCAAGGCCAGCTATCTAGGGGCCGATGTTATAAAAATCGGGTTGAGTTCAATCCGGGTTGAACCCATTTTTGGGTTCAACCCTAAACTTTTCGGGTTGGCTAAACCCCGACACTCAACCCTATGTTATCAAGCTTTTTTGGGGTTGGGTTAGCTTAACCCGGGTTGAATTGTTTCAACCCCAATTTCAACCCCATTTTCAACCCGTTTTTCTTAGCGCAGGCTAGAATGCATACATCATATCAGTGTGATATATAGCGACACGCTCACAACTCTATGACAACAGCCACAGTTTCTCCCATTTATGTGCTTTGTCTTGGTTATGCGATGGGTAGTCGTGACAGCAGTAACTGCGAACAATTTCATAATACGTTCAATGCCTGCTCTAGAAAATCGGTATCTGAGGCGCATTTCTTCATCCAAATACAGATCGAAGGGATCACGGCGATCACGGAATACTCGACATCGTCGAGTTAAAATAAAGTCCTCTTCTTCTCCTCCAAATCCAGCAAGCAAAGCAGCAAGCATTTCGAAAATTAATAACAAACAGTCAATAATATTAATATTGCAAAAAGTAATCAAAATGAAGTTAAAATTTAAAGATCCTTGAAACTAACTAATCAATAAAACGTAATAACCCAAACGGGCCCCCTTGTGATAAAATCTCAACCCGGGTCGAAATCTCAACCCTCCTCATTGAGCAAGGTTGAGATTCAGCCATTTCAACCCCAAACTCAACCCAAATTTCAACCCCAACCCTGTTACTTCAACCAGAGTTTATTCAACCCGATTTTGATAACATCGGGTTGAAATTTTCAACCCCAATCTCGACCCGGGTTGAGGTTTCAACCCGGGTTGAGATGCTTGATAACATCGACCCCCGATGTTATCAAAATCGGGTTGAATAAACCCGGGTTGAAATAACAGGGTTGGGGTTGAAATTTGGGTTGAGTTCCAACCCAATGTTATCATTAAACCCGGGTTGGAAATTGGGGTTGAAATGGCTGAATCTCAACCCTGCTCAATGAGGAGGGTTGAGATTTCGACCCGGGTTGAGATTTTATCACAAGGGGGGCCCGTTTGAGTTATTACGTTTTATTGATTAGTTAGTTTCAAGGATCTTTCAATTTTAACTTCATTTTGATTACTTTTCGCAATATTAATATTATTGACTGTTTGCTATTAATTTTCGAAATGCTTGCTGCTTTGCTTGCTGGATTTGGAGGAGAAGAAGAGGACTTTATTTTAACTCGACGATGTCGAGTATTCCGTGATCGCCGCGACCCCTTCGATCTGTATTTGGATGAAGAAATGCGCTTCAGATAACGATTTTCTAGAGCAGGCATTGAACGTATTATGAAATTGTTCGCAGTTACTGCTGCCACGACTACCCATCGAATAACCAAGACAAAGCACATAAATGAGAAATGGGGCTGATGTCAGTAAGAGTTGTGTGCGTGTCGCTATATATAACACTGATATGATGTATGCATTCTAGCCTGCCCTAAGAAACACGGGGTTGAAAATGGGGTTGAAATTGGGGTTGAAACAATTCCGGGTTATGCTAACTTAACCCCAAAAAAGCTTGATAACATAGGGTTGAGCGTCGGGGTTTAGCCAACCCGAAAATTTTAGGGTTGAACCCAAAAATGGGTTCAACCCGGGTTGAACTCAACCCGATTTTGATAACATCGGCCCCGGGTTGAAATTTTCAACCCCAATCTCGACCCGGGTTGAGGTTTCAACCCGGGTTGAGATGCTTGATAACATCGGCCCCAGGCGTTCATAATGCATGCTTGAGT
>JASAND010014312.1:0-47783 GCA_030248195.1 Trissonchulus latispiculum
ACAAATTTTTCGAGTTATCCCGCATGCACTTTTCCTGGATCGTTGAACTTTACAATTTTACGTTCATTGCCAAAAGCTTTAAAATCCGACGTCTACCATGTATTACCACCACCATATTAGCACAAGCAGAAGATTACCCTTGCAGAAAAATTCCAAAACGCATCAGCTTCCCTTTCAAACTTATACAAGACCTCACGCAAGACAAGACACACACAAGACCTTATACTTATACATATACTCTCAAAAGTTCTTTGAATATTATGTGGATAAGTCAATCGTTCCAATTTGGTTAATTACCATAGAAAACATTACCCGGAAAGCAAATTCTGTAACAGATTCTGAAGCAGGGTACAGTGTCTGTGTGAATTTTGTATAGTATAGTGACGAAAATCTGATTTTCGGGACGAACGTCTTTGCAATGTAACACCAATTAGGGTTGTCTCCGGGACGTGTAGCTGGCTTCGGGCCCTGGGCCGAGCCCGATTTATGCCAGGCCCCGGAAAGTTTGTGTTGGGTCCGGCCCGGGTCGAAGAGTGAAGAAACCTGTTCAGGGCAGGGATCGAAGCGCCGAGTGGCAAGTATCACGGAACATGGAACCTACATAGATGATTTGCTGAAGGCGTTGCATGGTGTGAAAGATAGTTTTGCGCCAAAAATTCAATTTCATACAATGTAAGTCCATACAGATACGGGCTGGGTCGGCCCCGTTTAAGCCCGGGCCCGGAAAGTTTTTGTTGGGCTCGGCCCAGGCCCGGTATTAGAAGCCGGACTCACCAGGCCTGCCGGGCTTTGAGCCGGACTTAGAAGCGGGCCTGAGCTTTGGAGGCCAGACATAGCACCGGGCCCGGGGATTTGACGCCGGGCCAAGGAGTGCGCCGGGCTCTGGGCCGGATCCCGGATTTAGTACCGGACTCCGGGCTTTGATTGGGCTCTAGTAGTGGGCTTTGGGCTCCGGGCCGGTCCGGTCCGGTCAATTTCTTATCGGAACAATCCTGCCTAGCCAGCAATTATGTACTCATATTCCTTTGCTAGCATTTTTGCAGTTTTTATCATTTAAATACAGTTTGAGTTTGTTAACAAACATCACATTCACATTTACTGTTGACGGCAGACAATGACGGTACAACAATGCTGACGGCGACATTTTGAGTTCATCAATTCAAATTTTGATCAACCACGAATGTGGAATAGGTACGTGCCTCAACCTGTGCCAAATCGAGATTGCCCAAGCTGGCAAATTTGCCAATGTTTTGATGTTAATGAGAAAGGAGAAGAAAGTCATGTACCACCGAAGGTCCTAAAAATTCGGACCTCCGGTGGAACTCGAACCCTTGCGCACTAGGCAAACGCTCTACATTAGTTTACTAATTCACATAAATCGATCTCTAAGGAAATTGTATAGATTAGATGTGCATACTATGAAAAGCTCAATGTGGACAAAATAACACACGGTAGGGTATAAAAGTTTGAATGTTCATGAAGCAAAGCCTTTTGTTACGTGTAATCTGAACAATTCAATGCGAGTACTGACAAATAAAATCAATTTTGACTATAGGATTCAAAGATTGCTATTTGTTCCTATTAGTCTCCCATTTCGGGCACAAGTTATACTAATTCTGATGTACTCAAAAAGGTGGTGATAAGATACAAACTATTACAACATTGTCAACAAATAGTTGATCAATCGAAGTGTCAAAAATCATTATAGCAAATATTATATAGAATAAAACGTTTCTCGCTATGCGCTGAGAATCAGCTGCTATTTCATGAATTCTGCTCAATCAGAGCAGATAAAGCATCCTCATCGCTCCCTTCATAGCGACCCTGAAAATAAACATAAACAATTCAATAAAATAAAAATAGGCTTAAACTTAAGAAGTGGGCTAGGAGTTTACCTAAAAGCTCGATGTTGGAAAAGCTAGCTGGTCTTTTGTTACATGACGACAGTACTTGGTTTGATGCAAAACATCTTCGAGAATGAAACAATTAGAAATGTAGAGCTTCCTGAAAGAGCCTTCACAAGTTAGTGATATGATATTCACGAATTGAAGTGGTTTATTCTGTTTCAGCATTCATCTATGAGATCTAGTCCCAGAGACAACGCATTGGCCTATGTCCAATTCGAGTTCTAATTTGTGGTGCTGAATCTTCACTATATACATATACTAGATAGATTATGTAACCCTCAAGCAGTGCTTTGAAAGATGTGAATAGAATAATTAATTCTGTGATTATTTTTGTTTTTTGTTATCATTATCATTGCTATCATTATATATTTATTATTATCTAAACTACCATATTATTATTTGCTAAAATTGTATTACGTATACAATTATTTTATTGATATTACAGTCTCTGGACAAGTAGAGGAAATTTATTCAAGAAAGGTTCGTTTAACTTCAACTCAAATGATACTCCTTTCTACAGGCAAAAACAACTAGGGTGTGGCACATAACGTGACATAACAAGAGCTTAAGGGGGGTATACCTAAGGGTTTGCACAACTTCTTCGGAGAGCGCTAGTTTTCTGCATGCAAGTAGGTAACATATCATAAAAAGTTAATATAAGGCATTGATATATCCCATGACATTCGAGCTGTATGGGGCCGCAAACTGAAAAATTTCGTTCATTTTTTCAAATTTTAGATTGGTCTTTCGGAAGCTCTGAATTTTTTTGGGAAAAGCTACAGACCTAAAACTTTGCACACATATTTCTATGGACATGGAATATATATATATGCCAAATGGCAGCTCACAGAAGCTTATGGTTCGGGAGTACTGTAGCCGCAAACTTTAAAAATTGTAAAATTTTCACTAGGTGACCTGTCGCCGTTTTGAGCCTAATCCCCGAAAGTGCTCCAAATCTTCTGAAATTTTTACAGAATATAGCCAGGATATATGGCTAAATATGTGCCAAGTTTGGTGGATTTAGGTTTTGTTATGGTTTATTAATGACTGCTTTATTACGTGGCTAACAGTGAAAAAACGCTTAAAATCGGCATGTTGCTAAACTTTGATGGAATTTATCTCATCGTAGAAGCAATATCGTTACTTGGTGCAATTAGAAAAGTTGTTTAGAATGATAAGACCAATCGATTGAGTACAATTTTGTTTTAATTCGATGATTTTGAAAATTTGCCATTTTTGGCGGGAAGTTAATTTTGCGTCTCTGACACCAAAAATTGAACAAAATGTGGTATTACTTTTTACTGCGGCGGTCGAAAAGCCTCAAATTTTGCACACATATTTATAGTACTAAGAGACATTAATGTGCAAAATTTGAGCCCAATCGAATGCTTGCAGCGGATTAAGTCTCAAACGAAATATGTCAATTGCCATAATTTGGGGGTGGGACGCACGGTAAATGTCGTGCTGCTCCTGCGTGTACACAGCCAATCTTGAAGTTGCGCATACCCAACAATAGTCCTAAGTTTCTTTTATGTTCACAAGAAAATTCAAGACATTTGTTCTTAGCAGTCCGGAGAAATATCGAAAAAACTTCAACCACCCCCATGCACGAAAAAGCCGTAGGTCAGCAACTTTGCGAGGCTGCTGTGAACGCTGTGAAAAACGAAAAGCATCCAAACTTTTAATTATTTTGAAGGAACCTAGGTACTAATACGTGACAAAGTTTGAGCGCAATCGGAAAAATTTTTGTCATTAGTGTATTTGGTATACCCCCCTTAAGGAAGGACATGAACGGAGTAAAAGTGTTATCGTGTTTTGTTCCAGGAAAAATTCCTCGTACTACATATATGAGTAGCAAATTTCGCTGAATAGTTAACTGTAGACAATTTATCACTAATTCTGCAAAATGCCTTACCACTTCTGCACCAGATTTGAACAGGACAGCCACTGGTACACTCCCAACGGAGTAGTCGTCTTTGATAGATGCCTGAAATAGGAATTAAGAAAAGTTCCAAACACTGAAAAAGAAATTTAAATACCATATATAAAAATTCTTTGCTATATATATTGTATATTGAGAAAAGGTTACCCATATGGCATTCTGTTTTTCTTACAATTTCGTAAACGCTCAGCTCGGTCAAAACCGATATATAGTGTTAGAGATTGGCTGAGATGGAAACTATTTCAAAAATTTCGCCAGCACGGAGGTATAAAGATTCTATCCTGACCTGGATAAAAAATTCTGCTCTGTTCACAATTTAGTTTCTGCCAAAACTTAGGCCAAGAAGAATTTCAAGAGAATATATATTTGAGTAATTCAGTTGACCATTTGTGAGAGGTAACAATTTCATTGGAAGCTTAATTTTGATATGCAAACATTCTGCGGACAGTGAGCCAAGAAAAGTGGTTTGCCCTCTGAGGCCAATGTTATCAATCTGTAAACCTGGGTTAAGTCGAAAACCCGTGTTAAATTTATGTGTTAAAAATAGGCGAGTAAACCCAGGTTTGCTATGTAAACCGGACTTAGAGGACCTTTTCGTGCAGCGAATTAAACGAGTTAAAAGGGTTACAATTAACTAAATCGTTTTCGCGCACAGGGTAGTTAAACAGTTCACTTTAACTCGCCTGCAGGGTTAAACGAGTTAAAATATTTTAATTCTACTGTTTTAAGGTAGTGATTCCTTTTGGGCACAAATTGTTGGTTGGCGGCGCAAATCAGGATGAAATTTGGCGAAACTTTCCTAAATACATTCTTTTAGCGTTCTAACACCCTCCGCGCAATCCCGGTTCAAAAATTCGAGATTTCCGATCAGGGCGGTTTTTCCCAATTTCTGAAAGTTTTGCGGCAGCTATACAGTTATGACTATATTCATTTGAAAGATCTCGTTGAGCTTTACATTTTTGCTTTTTAAAGCAACTTTCTAGCTTTTCTCTAGCGTGCGATATAGCCGATTTTCTTATTTTGGCGTCGAAAACTTGTCATTTTTGCAGAAATCAAATTATCCATCATTTCTTGAACTACACAAGCCGGTAAATCAAACTAAGGGCGTCGATCTGAAGGTCTCACAGGGGCAAATTATCCGACGCGTGATCGTCTTCCAACTGCTATCCTGTAGGCTGCTATCATAAAAAATGTAGTTTTTGCAAAAACACGACGAATTTTTTTCCAAAGATTGTGGAGCATTCACCATGCAAGTTGGAGGACTGCTACTTAACAAATGAGTTCTGCACAAATATACCCAGGAACGTTTTTTTAGTTGCCCCGATTACTGCTTTCTAGCTAAAGTAATCGCTTGACAAATTTGGAAAAAGTAGGCAAAATACAGGTTACGCACACATTTCAGCTTATTTCTCCATAACGAAGAGCGATTTCACAATAAATAAAAAATCGACCCCAGCTATTTGATGGAGGTATCGAATGATATAACCGATGTCTCGCGAAAAAATTTACTTGAGTCTGCAAAAAATCTGGAAAATTATACTTCTTCTAAAATGTATAAAAAATATTTTAGAAAAACAACATTAGTTTCGTGGCATGCATTCAAAAGAGAAAATGTCAAGCTACATTTTGATATTAAAATGGCTTCTTAACTCCAAGTAATGAATGAGTAATAATGGTGCAAACTTTATGTGACCAAAGGGAATCACCACCTTAACTCTCGCGCGAAAAGGCCCCTAGACGTTTGACGTTGTTAGGTCGATACCGGCTTCCGTAGGATGGCCGGGAAACGCAAAGTGTAGGATACTTACCAAGTCACTGCTGGTAATGTCGACCTTGAGAAATGCTGCATCTTGAAACTTTTCCGACATGTCCTAAATGTTTTCAACAAAATTTGTTGTCAACAATTATCAAGATTTTGTCGCCTTTGGTTAAGGTAAAAGTAAAGTGCTAAATGAAAGCTAACAGCTTTGCATACACGACTACAAAGTCTACGGTAAAGAGAAAAGCTTTGTTTTCATTATTCCTTTATAGTAATGATTAATGTTGCCTTTAAAGTTAAGCCCGGTTCACACCTATTTTCCTGTTGTCTGTTTGTCCGTTTGTCTGCTTGTCCGAATTTCCTTTTCTCCGTTTTGCTGTACAAACACAGAACAGTTCATAGCTAGCATTCCGTTTGTCCATTTGTCCGTTTTCGTTTGTCCGGTTTGCTTTTATGAATTGATTCATACTTATTGCTTACAGACAACCGGAAAAGTAGAGCAGTGTTGAAGTGTAAACAGACATTCCTTACGGATAAGCGGACAAACGGACAAACGGACAGAGGTATGAACCCGACTTTTAGTCTAATATCCAGTTAAAGCTCTGTCTCTAATATCCAGTTCAAGAGGTCCTCCAGTTTGTTGTCCTATACGCCCTGGAGGACATACCTGTACTTTGGGGGCAAACTCCGTGCAAGTGCTGCACTCCGGATCAAAGAACAGCACGACAATCAGTTTGGCTTGAGCAATGGCATCGTCGAAAAATCCCTAAAAGCCAAATTAGCTCGAATTAACAAATCGTATGTATGCTAAAGGGTTCCACTTTCGCTGAGGTTTAATCTCTGATTGGATAAACATAGCTCAATTTAATGTATAATTTTTTCTGTTTCCTAAGCGGTATGTGTTTGCAATTATAAATTTGCTAAATGGTCGCAAAAAAGTCCTTCATCGAAAGTCCTTCATTTGAACACCTAAATGAATGAGTAATATTATGTCGATATCTAAAAATAGCTAGCAAACAGCAAGCAATCATGCTCATGTTAAAATACAATGCGCAGAAGCCTTGCCGAAAACTAGAAATAAGCAAAAATAGAATTTAAGAATTCTTAAATTTTAAAATTTTTGGATTCTAAACTTCAGCAGAGGTTTGCCAATTTCAAGAAATGGGAATTTTCAGGAATTAGCCACGAATTACATGAAGACGTTATTTAATCACATAGCATAGGGCTTATTGAGAGACCACTTAGGGGTTATATATCATGTACCCTGCTCATTGCTAAACATTGAAATTTTATGGTACTTCTGGACAACAACATTAACTGTCACGTACTATTGCTCACAAAAATGGAACAATTCTGCCTCACTTGAAGAAGTTCCAACCTAATTGAAACTTAAAGTGCCCCAAGCCACCATTATTTCGGCATTTGTTAAGTTTCACTGAACTTACACGGTCGGCAACGTTATGAACCATGTCTACGAAAGCTTGCTATTCAGTGGAAATTAAAGCACAAATCTAGGTAGAACTCTTGAGTAGTGAATAAACTAGGAGAGACCCTGTCTGTAATAATATTTTGCTCCAAACAGTCAATAACTTTGCCTAGCAACAATCCTAAACCTGGTTTTTTCGGGTTATTGGCGGCAAAATGAGCCTGTAACCGAGCTTATGTTTAAGTGCTTCATGGCAAAATTATTGGCAAATCGGACATTCTTAAGGAAATAATTAAAATGTTGCTCTGATCGGAAAATTAGCTACTCAATTTTTGTCTTTGTCACGGTTGTTACAGGATTCAAGCGACCTGCCCCCTCCCTTAGTTTTTCAGGATTAGTCATAAATTTAATGAATGACTGAAATGAACAAAACCTACTGGTTGTAACCAGCTTTTACCAGCTTCATTTGTTCAAAATAGAGTGATACCTAATTGGCTAGACTGGGATTCAGTTGAAACAAATATTTGTATTTATAGATAAACTAACGTCACTTGTTGTTTGCTGAAAAAATTAAGATCCAAAAGAAATCCATGCCCAAGCTGTGATTGAAGTCGGAAAGAATTTCACTGATTTTTACCAGATTATCTCCGTATTTTCGTAAAATTATGTAAATGTACAAATTCTCCGTGGTTTCAAGTAAACCAAGGAGGCTTCTCACAATTACCATACTTTAATGCACAAAGTTGCAAAATTTTAGACGATTGCAACTTATCTTTGGTCGGTTAGAGGTTGTGCTGATGCTGTACTTCTGCGGCACTACTCCACTGCAACGCAACCATATGCAAACTTTATTGTTAATGAAGGAAACGTTTATGGTATGATTTCTAAATCTGTTCAACACTTGCCTGCAAAATTTCAGACGATCGCCACCTATTTGCAGCAGGTTATCGACCGTGCTGTGTTGCTGTCAGTATGTGCAGCACGGTATGAGCTAGATCCGGGCGAAATAAGACAGCACTAGTCAGGGCGTATCCCCGGTATTTTTGAAATTTCAGGTTTACCGTAGGAAAAGTTAAAACGTATGTGTAATGGAATTAATAAAATAAAATGTTAAAAGTAATCTGAAATCAGCTTTAAAAGAGGTTTCAAAATGATCAAATCACCAGGATGAATTCTCATGCCATGGAATTGTGAAGAAGAGTGAAGGTCATCAATATGGAATGTAATTGTCAAATAATGTCCAAGCAATAATTGTATAGATTATCATGTTTGTTTAGCTAGAGTTGCCAGTATTCAGTAGAAATCAAGAAATTCACCAATAGGGTTCATGGTTCACATTCAATTAAGACATTCATACTAGTCTTAAACACAGTTTTAAGTTTAATTGAGTTTTACTAATGCGTGACTACTAATGATACTAACCCAGGAAAGGTGAAGAGGGATACTTCAGTCCTAATCCCTACGAATTATCATCCCTTTAGTAAAAGGAGTTGTTACCTCCACTCGAAGATAACAGTCGACAACTAAACTAAACTTAGGTGAATCGGTCAGTACCGCCCATAGTAGTCAAACATAGCCCTCCCTGTAAAGATAATTTAATTATTAACACTCGTATGCTAGTCAGCAGGAAGTCATAAACCTGAAAACACTAAGTTTATGTGTATAATCAAGGCAAAAATTAGTCGTAAAATTGCCTATAAATTGGAAATGTACATCTAAAACAGCGCATATTGGAAGATGGTTCAATATTGGGTGCAAAATAGTTAAGTACGTAGTTAGGTAAGGTTAATTAGTAATAATTATGCGTTAGTTAGATAGTAATTAGTTAATTTTGATATTTTTGGTCGAAAAATGACTTGGGCTTATATGAAAGAGAATTTGATACTGATTCGAAAAATCCAAACCCGACTTTTCAACTCCCAATAATAAGAGAGTTATAAAGAAAAATGTTTTTGTAAGATTACTTTTTGTGTCGTAATCTTACCACTCCAAAAAGGAGTGTTCTAAAATTGGTTTTCTTTTTTAGTTTGACTTAAGTCAAACCCTTTCCTTTTTCATTGTCTGGGAGGTTGTCTACCTCCCAGACTACACCTGAGTCAGGTGTTGTTCCCCTTTCCCTCTTTCTCTTCTTTCTCTCTGCTAGGCCTCTTTCTTCTGGGCCTAGCAGTTGTCCTCGCTTGAACTTTTGGCCGAGGACAAGGACAACAAGAAAAGAAAAGGAAAATAGTAGGATAAGCCCAAGTCATTGGGTTTAGAGGGGGCTTAGCTCCCTCGATAATAATTAATATATAAATATAAGTAGCTAGGTATACGTAGATAAGTACGTAGATTATTACAATATAAATTGTAGCTTCTAGAAAATTATATTTCTTGTGTAATAATTCATTAAAGTTACGAAATTTCATAAAGTATTCCCTTTGGTTGTGTTTATGTGTTAGCAAAAGTTTCGCAAAATTTCGCCAAGTTTCGGCCCCCAAAATATATCAAAATTGGGTCAGTTGGGGGGCAATAAATCCAAAATCTCATTAATTTTCACCCCCAACGACCAGCTGGGTCAGCCCGCTGCAGCGCAGCACACGTAAAAGGTGGCAAGCTTCTAGAAGGTTCTAGAATCTTCTAGAAGCTTTGCCTTAAAATCAAAGAAGAAGCGAGCTCCAGGTCTCGCTAATGACCTGTCACCGAGCTGTCAGCAAAACTGTCAGCTCGGTCCAAAATTTTATTTTCAAATCAGTGTTCGTTTGAGAGCAACCGAAAGCGGTTGCTTCCCCTCCCCTTTATGCGCTCTCCAGTGCAGTTGGTACTGCATGGGGGCTAAAGCGCATTTCCCCGGTTAGGAAAAAATAGTAGGACTTTTCTGGCCTTCGGGCCAGAAAAGAATTGAGAATTTCAACGAACACTTACCAAATAGGGCCATATAGGTCTCTTATACCTGGCCATGAACTGAGAAGACAAATCCTAGGATTTAAAGGCCCTTTTTGGCCATTTTTTATTGTATTTTTGAGGCCTTAGGGCCACTTCTTCTATATACATTTTTTAGGCCTTGAGCCATTTTTTTATACACTTCATGAGGCCAATGGGCCATTATTTTTTATACACATTTTTGGGCCTAAGGGCCCCATTTTTTCCAGTATATTTTGGGCCTGAGGCCATATTTCAGTTATGATAGCATGTGTGGGCTTTCTAGCCGCTTTTTAGTTCATATTTATTTTTATCTATCATTACTGTTATGATTTTATTATTTTAAATAAAGGGGCAGCTCATGTAAATTCCTCCTGTTTGATGGAGGTCTTGAGAATTGCCCCTGTCTTTAGTTTTTCTGTTTTTCGTGCCGACACTCTCTGTATATCGAGGTTTGTTGACCTCCACCTCCCATTACCTTGTCCATTTATTTTGTTATCTTCTAGTTACACTTTTCTGGTCAAGCCACGACCAACTTTTATCAGTTTTTTATCAAGGTCCTTTTGACCTAAAATTGGGGTTTTTGAAGTAGAATACGGGATATTTAAGTGGGGACCCAATCCCTAAGTCTGAGTTAAAGGGTCCCTTTACTACGACCCTATTTTTATTGAGTTAATTAATAGGAATACTTACCCCACAGCCGGCAACTAGGAGTTGCCGGCCATATTGTTTTAACCTCAGGCTTTGTTAAGCCTTAAAATCACTGTTTGTAATTTGTATTGTTTGTCGTAGGTCGGTAACTAAAAGTAATAGGTCATCTAAAAACGCACAAACAAGTTTTAAAACAGAATTCCTAAAATAATTTCTTGTTCCCTTTACATAGTTAATAATTAAGCGTTTCACGGGGAATGACCGGCTTCCCCATTAATTAATTTAGTTATTATCAGTAGTTTTGTTTAATAGTGGTTTTGTTTAGTAATGATTGCTTGGCAATCATTACTCACAGGGCTTTCACAAAATTTCAAACTTCACAAAAGTACTAAAGTTCTGCGCTATAAATCGAGTTTTAGATACCTAAAACTCATAACAAATTCTCGTTAAAATTTAGTTATTTCAGTATGTTTGAAATAATAGCTAGTAGCGTAGGTCATAAGTAGAGTTAAATTTTGTTTAGACTGTTTGTAATTATGTCTGTTTTTAGGATTAGTTAGATAAGTGTTTACCTAAGAAATTGAATGGTTGTGTATGTGAGAATTGTATGAATGGCATTGTATTGGCTCGCATGACTGTATGTGCGTTGACTCGCGGAAACTCCTTCTGTCTGACGAAGGTTGTGAGCATCGCTGGAGTGATCAAGACTCAGATATTAAGCAGGAATGAAACGTATGTGTGATCTGCATGAACGACTGCATTTCTAGTAATATGAGTGTATTCTAGTCTAAACGTTACATAAGTAAGGTATAAGTGGCTATTAGTTTAGGTGTTACATAAATGTTGCATGATTGTGTCTAATTAGCAAATAGGGTTACGTAGTTCAATATTAGATTACCTAGGATCCTTGTATGAATGTTTCACGTAATGTAATTGTCAGTTGTATTCGGATAAGTGACCGTCTGAATGGTTATGGATTCTCGGTGCGCATAATTTGTATGAAGTGCCGAAACTATATCAGAACTCCTATAGTACGCAGGAAAAGTAGTAATAAGTAATGTAGTTTTAGGGTGCAAGTCTTGTATGTATATCTGGAAATTTGTGAGTACTTGGTTGCGTAGGAAATCTAGGTTTAGGTAGGTTAACAAATATGCAAATGAGGTTAAGGCTATAGGACCTAGAGTCACGGGGACTCCGTATTGGGTCCTCATCAGACGAATCTGGATATCCTCGATTCGTCCGCGTAAGCCACTCTTTGTTAAGAGTGCGGACGAATCGCAAGAACAGGAATCCACCAAATGGTCGGTCTCATTGTCAAATCAATACTAATTAAGCTGTAGTGAGTATAGTTTTTAACTACATTTGTTGTATCTTTGTTTCTAAAGCCAGAACATACTGTTATTGCTATTTGTAATCAAATCAACCATATCTGATGTATATTCTGTTCCTAATAATGACCGCAACCGCGGCTTAACACCATTTCATGTCGGGGTTCACGTTCAAAGGCAAAATCAATCAAACCCCGTTATGTAAAGGTTAGCAAGGTTAAAAAAGCCAACCTTGCCCATTTATGTTCGATACTAAGTTATCCATGTCAGTTATTCACAAATGACAATAACAGGTTTTAATATTCTGACAATTTTATCTAGTATTAGGCAATAGTTGATAATGTACCTGAAATAAGCAAACCAACCGTTAGTTACGTAAGTATTATGGATAGGACACCAGAACCATCTTCTAATAAAGACTAAAACCACCAGTTTTGTGAATTTATCTAGTCTTCAACGTTTAATACTCATAAAATAGGGAGTTGTTACCTTCCCTTGGTAGAACCCAGTAAAGAACAGAGGTTCTACGCTAAATTATGACATTTCTCATTAAAATTGTAAGTTAATTCTCTTCTAACTTGTTAATATCTGTTAAGAACAGGAAGTTGTTACCTTCCTCACTTGAACTCGCGAAACTAAAAGTTTTACTTTCAAGTATTGTGTTCTCGTCAAACTCACGTGGAAACCGCTTTCTAATTAAGTAACACTTATCAAAGATAGGAAGTTGTTACCTTCCTTGCGAGGACCCGGAAAACAAAAGGTCCTGAACTTGATCATCTTAACCAACTTAACGTTTCTTGTGTTAGCCGAATAAATGGGTACTTATCTGCTGTTAAAGGACCCCAAAAGTATATCAAACCCGAGTAATAGGTTTTAATTGTACAGAAGCAGACTGTACAAAGAGAAATCAAGTTGAAATCACAGTTTCACATCGAAGGCACAATTTCTTGCACAAGAACGCAAGAAATTGTCTTGAAAACTAACGTTTTACTTAAAACCAATTTTAAATAGCGTGTTCTTGCTCAAATCATCAGAACTTGTGTTAATCCGCTTGAATCGCAAACTTTCACAACAATTTCAATTTGTACGAGTTTATCTCAAGTTCAGAAAGCCAAAATGTGAGTAATGGTTGCTGGGTTCGAATCCCGCACCTATAACTTGTATTAATGGGTTTTAACCCATTTGATTCAGGTGCGGAAGCGAACGTGGTCCTGCCGGAATCAAGCCTAGATCGTCAGTATTTCGGAAGTCTCAGTAGTTTATTTGATCAACATTATTGGTAATCAGTCCGAAGGTGGACTCACAGATATTGGACAGTTAATCGGATCGGAATCAGTCTTATAAGGTACATTGAGGAAGTCGGATCGGACTTTTGTGGAGCGATTAAGGCAGAGACTACCTCTAAGTCAAGCGCCAGAATTGAATACGGGACCTAAAACCTAATTCAACGAACTTGGAAATCATCCTTTCATAGCATTTCAAATTGAACCTTATTCGTTTCTTTCAAGCTAAAAGATGAATCTTTTCGAGCTCATCATCCGTCTCATTGAAGGGGTTGTTACCCCCTGCCCCTGGGCCTAATCTATTCAGTGTTCTTCAAGTCAATCGGAATTAGAGAATTTAAAGAAGAGATTAAACTAAACGTAACCTGTACTAACACCCATAAACGGACCAGGAACTCACCCAACCGGACCCCCCTTGTGTTTGACCCTTTGGCGACCGTATAGCATCCGAAAGTGCTATTGTTACTAGCATTTCGGGCTCACCCAAAGACCGGAAACTTTGTACTACTAATCCCTTTAATCTAGTTAATTTAAATTGTTTAGTAGCTTGTCTTATTGATATTGTATTGTCCTTTAGTAAGGAGGACGGTAGAAGAGTTATAATCTAATCACACGAACACAAGCATATAGGGATTACACGATAGAGTTTGGTAATAGGCAAATAACTTGCTAGTCAGTTAGTCAAGAAAGGAAAGAAAGAGGAATAGAGTAGAGTTGAGTTTAGCCATCGGAACCTTGTCCCTAACAACAACAACAATTAATAATTTGGGTAAGATCAGATACTGGCAACTCTGGCAAACTATTGTTGTTTGTCTAATTGTTCATACAGTATATAGTTTGTGATTTGTAACCTGTTTTTCCTCTATACACATCATAATAATCCTGTTCATTGTTTATTGTCATAATTATTATTGCTAATATCACTATAGCTATTGTCATTAAACTATTGTGTCCTAATACTGAATCCACTGACTAGGACATAAGGATCGATCAAGATTCGGATTCATAGCCCCCTTGTACAAGTAAGTATTTAAATTGAACCCTTGGTCCTGACAAAGACATCACCATCATCGTGCTAGAATCTTGATTTGGCAATCAAGATTCTCAATCAGTGTTCTTTGATACAGACCTGATTCATCTATCCAGAAACGGCAAGTGTCGACCCCGCTTGTCACTGATATCCCTTGGATCCCTATCTTCATCAAACGAACTCACGCCTAGACCCCATCCAGGTTGACCGCAAGGAATCTTTGGTTCTGGACAAATCACCTTCCGAAGATCCTGTGCCTAAGTTTATCCTCACCGATAAACGCGTCAGCCTTCCGTGTACTCGAAGTGGTTGATACCCAGAGTCAGTCGTGATAGACTGTTGCGGAATTTGGAATCCTAATCTTACCCACTTCATTACATATGTCTGGGGTGCCGTTACTGTTGTTTGGAGGATGTGGACATTTTTGGAGTCTCAAATTTGAAGTTGGTAAAAATTTATTTTATTATTATTTTCTTGAACGTAAGTCTGGAAAGTAAATGTAGTGAGTAAGTCAGAAAAATTAAGACTACTCTGGACAAATTCTAGCTCGATGTGAAAATTAACAAAATTTTGTTTTAACAGTATTTTGGCAGCTTACTTTATCTGTACCTGATTAGTTCTGAAAAATAAGTGTCATAATTTCATTTTCATGACTAAGATACCGGGTCAGGACCGGGCCAGAGCTTGAGCTCCTGACCCGGTGATCCAGTCCGAAGTGACCCGAACTGACCAGGTTTCATCTCTGTCTGGCATATTCATAATGTCGTTGAAGAAAAAGCTTGAACTGCCTTTGAATTTTTGTAGAAAAATTCCATTTTCGCCTAAAAATGCGTAAAATATGCTAAAAACGTCCGCGGTTCTCTGAAATGCTACGAGCGAGTACCTATTTTTTTCAACAAAATTTTTTCAACTACTAGGGGGCTCAGCCTGCCCGCCTGAACGGTCCCGGCCAGATATCGAAAATCATCCTCGCTATTCCATGCTATCCAATCCAAAGTTTATTACTCAACAATCGCGCTTTTGCGCTCACCTGTATTTAGTGATGTTTCAGTCACTGAAACTGAAACTGAAACTAGGTTTCAGTTTGTACAGGTTTCAGTTTCAGTCACTGAAACTAAAACTGAACCTGAAACTATTTTGAGAAGAGACTTGAAACTGAAACTGAAACATTTTTAGGCAGCCGACTGAAACTGAAACTGAAACTGAAACTATATTGGGTAAAAGACTGAAACTCGGACTGAAACTAGTTTCAGTCGTTCCTTAAATCTTGAAATTTTTAAGGTTTTGAGCTTCGATTCTGTTAACATTAGTTGTAAGAGAGGCTGAATAAACATTTAATTGTGCTTTATATTAACTCAGAGAGCTGGAAACCGTTGTTTTTAAAGCAAACTGAAACTGAAACTCCGACTGAAACTAAAACTGAAACTGAAATTATTTTACGTTGCCGACTGAAACATAAACTGAAACTGAAACTATTTTGGTCCGCCGACTGAAACTGAAACTGATATTATTTCGAATCAACGACTGAAACTGAAACTTAAACAAAAATCGGCTCGGCTACTGAAACAAAACAACACTACCTATAATACAGAAAACCGGGTATGTATTAACTTTTTCCACATAAAGATTGTCAATTGTAGATATATATATATATATATAATATATAATATATATGTCAATATATGTATATATCTACATATATATATATATATATATGTGTGTGTGTGTGTGTGTGTGTGTGTGTGTGTGTGTGTGTGTGTGTGTGTGTGTGTGTGTGTGTGTGTGTGTGTGTGTGTGTGTGTGTGTGTGTGTGTGTGTGTGTGTGTGTGTGTGAGTGTGTGTGTGTGTGTGTGTGTGTGTGTGTGTGTGTGTGTGTGTGTGTGTGTGTGTGTGTGTGTGTGTGTGTGTGTGTGTGTGTGTGTGTGTGTGTGTGTGTGTGTGTGTGTGTGTGTGTGTGTGTGTGTGTGTGTGTGTGTGTGTGTGTGTGTGTGTGTGTGTGTGTGTGTTTTTGTGTGTGTGTGTGTGTGTGTGTGTGTGTGTGTGTGTGTGTGTGTGTGTGTGTGTGTGTGTGTGTGTGTGTGTGTGTGTGTGTGTGTAAACACGTTTCCTGCGCGAAATGTGAAAAAATTATGTTATGAGATTTATATCAGCTGATAGGCAGTGATGTCAGCTATTCAATGATAAAAAAGTTTTCGATGTCACGTGCTCACACTCTGCATTTTAGCTGCCAGAACCAAGAGTACATAATAACTAAGAGTGTGACAAGCGTCCCACTCTTAGTTATTAGGCTGCAGACATCATCTGCACAGTAACGGCCTACCCCCCCACAACTGAGTACCTGGTGACCCCCCCACAACTGAGTACCAGGTACACAATTGTGTACCAGCACTCGCTTGTATGTTTACATGTTGAAGCCAAAAACATTCTATCAACAGCTGGCCACTTTTGAGCTTCATCTCATCACATAAACATACAAGCGAGTGCTGGTACACAATTGTGTACCTGGTACTCAGTTGTGGGGGTCACCAGGTACTCAGTTGTGGGGGGTAGGCCGTTATTGTGCAGATGATGTCTGCAGCCTAATAACTAAGAGTGGGACGCTTGTCACACTCTTAGTTATTATGTACTCTTGCCAGAACCCAACCTACTTTTTGCAACTTCTCATGTCCAGCAATTCTGGCAATGGCAAGCAATGGCCAATTTATAGTTGAGTCTTAAAAACTTATTACTTAACGAATTTCGAATATTTAAGCTTCTGTGAATAGCTGACAATTAGTTTAAAATTGAAAAAATTCCTCAGGTTTAGAAAACACAGACAAGCTTTTTAAAGTACACGATGTTGCCTAAAGTGCGTCATAGTCAATTTTGTGTTAGCTACCAAATACAAAACTTATTCCCAGTTTTCGGTAGCTCACACGGACATATTTTCAATCAGGAAAACTTGTCATTTCTGGAGAAAAATCAACAGTGCTTGAGTCAAGCCCCTAAAACCGAAAAAAGTTCAAAAGTTCACAGCTTCTTCTGTACCTAATATTTTGCAAAGAAATTAGCTTTATAGGTTATTTTTACTGCCTTCTTTCACTGCAGCAACATAAAAACAATATTTACCTGGTAAATTTTGTTGTTAAATGCTGATGACGCAGTTTTTGGACTCCCCCGACGCAAATTAAGAGACGTTCCTAAACTGCGGCGTCAACATCAAATTTAAACTGTGAAATAATTGGTAACTTTTACAATTTGGATTGAATTTGGTTCAGATTGCTAGAATGACTAAAGCAAATGTAAAATAACAACCACAAAAAGTTTTACTTTATACAGTTTAAGATTGCACTACTAGCTAGAAAATTATGACCCCGAAATGTGAAATCTGTTCAAAAAGGTGACGCATCTTTGGGTCGTCTCCTATATAGAAATATAAAAGCTGCTTCCAATAATTTTATGCAAGAGGTCGTGTGTTATGTGCCGTGCCGAGGGAGACAATATGCACACCAATATTTCAACGAAACGCTAGATTCGTTTTACTGAAAATTCACTTTTCTAAGGGTTAAAGCGTTAAATATTTCCGATAAAAATTTTTTCCATATTTTCCAAAACCTTCCTCTGTTTCTGCGGGGCTTCGCTCCTCTCCTAGACTGAGAATTCAGCCAAGTGGAAACGGAACCTCTAAAATTTTTAACAATAATACCAAAACCTAATTAGTAAACTAATAATACTAAACGAAGAGTACAAGATATATGAAAATAAAAGCTGGTCAATTTTCCGTAGTCGATCCTGGTACACTCTTCATGCCAACAGATGACCAGAATTTCACTCAGGTATAAGGCGCAGCTGTCATTAACTAGCGCAGAAACGTACCTGGGATAATGTGCAACAGCTAGCCTACCAGCTGTCACATACTCTTGACTTAACTAATACCTCTGTTAACCAACTGGCTACCAGTTAGAATCGAAATTTTACTTTCAAACATAAACTTGTATACAAAGGAAATAATACAAATTCAACAAGTAAATAATTCATTTACAATAGAAAACCTGCAAGTTAAAGAAAAAGGCACAGGAAAAATGCATGAGCACAAGATATGCAAAACGAGATAAGTTCAACAAAATATACAACCAAAGCAATTCATATACACAGAGGCAAATGCAACAAAAATCTAAACAGGAAAGTTAACATCACTAAATTCTTTTTCATTCAGATACCAGAAACCAATTTCTTTGTCTACGTAAACTTGATGAAACTGCACATCCATGCATACACACTAGCCTAGCAACAAGATAAATGTTCTACAAAAATAAATTACTTGAGTCAAACGAAGAAACTAAGAGCACACAGTGTATAGCAAGTTATGAACTATGGTTTAGTAAGTAGTACACACGTAGAAAGAAAAACATACTAGAAAAATATAGGATAAAATGTAAGCAATCAATACAAAAATAAAATTATCAGCAAACATTTGTAATAACATCAAAATTCTTGGAGTCACAAAGACTCTGAAAGACAGCAAGAGCGAAACAGCCAGGCATATCTCGGGAAAAACAAAATTTGAAAAATTTAATATCTTAAACTCTATTTGCTAGGCGTTCTTTAAAAATTGTTCAAACTACTGCAAATAACACATTCTATGAACATAGTAATTAGACACATAAATAGTAAAAAACCAAAAGCAACTTATAGCAGAATGTAACATAGATAACGAATGGTTAGATAAGTTAGATGAATAATACAATATAATATAGACAAACAATATACAAATACAAGTAACAAACACAAATAATTAGACTTACAAGTAAAAACATTAACAAGAGATCAGATTAAAACGACACATGCAAGCACGTGTACAGGTGCTGTTTACAAAAGCAACCAAAAGTGGATAAGCCTATCTTATCCAAGATATCTGCAAAGAATACTCCTGGCTTTTTCCTACAGGTGGGGGGGGTTGGGGGCCCCCCCAGAAATTCGCCCCCCAGACTTGGGTCGCCCCCCCCTCGGGCCTTCCCCCCCAGAACTCTAAAATGCCCGGAAAAATAGGGTTTTCAGGGTAAATTTTGAAAATTTTTCCGGCTTCGCCGGATTTTTACCCATTTTTAACCATTTTTTAGCTATTTTAAGCTTAAATTTAAATTAAAAATAGTTGATTTTTTAGCTCAGCAACAAAATATAACTATTTTTAGGCATTTTTTGAAAAATTTTTCTCCCCTCCCCAGAAATCCGAGCCCTCTCAGACCTGGGGGGGACCCCCCAGAAATTGTTGCCTAGGAAAAAGCCAGTACTCATTCGTAAAAGTGAATTGCTATTGAAAACAGAATTGAGCAGTACCCTCAGCAACATTCAATTAGCAACAGAACTGAAAATTTGTATTCGTTGGAGGATCCAAAAAACCAGTTTCCGCAAAACAGCAATAAGCATCCGTAAACAGCACAAAACTGAAGCAAAAATGTTATATTCAGCAATTGTTAGATATATAAGACAAATCCTGTCCATGGTCAAGCATATAATATATAATAGCAAACAGAAAAATTAAGCAGAAGTAGAACACAACTAACAGTAAAAGAAGCGTGTACACTAAAAATGGTAAAATTTTGAGTCACGAACATTTTGAAATTCTGTGTTAAGGTGTCGAAAGAAATAATGAATATATAAATAGAAATTATTTGTTTAGGAGAAAAAATAATAGAGAGCAACAAATGGATATTTATATATACTAGGGGATGCACGGCCCAGACCAGAGCCTGAACTCAGCTAAATATTCAGAAGCTTTTACCGTTTTCTTACTATATTTTAAATTGAAATATTTTAAAATTGATTAAATCAAGGTAAACAACTTGGCTGAACAAAAATCACAATGTTGGTATATACCTGATTTTCGCGAGTAGCCAAAAATTTCAGAAATTGAACTACTCTGCTTATCAAGCCCCGGCTAAGGTCCAGACTCTTTCTGAATCTATCTCTGACATATACGTATATAAGCAAAGGCTGATATATATAATCAGGAGAATTGAAACTTGAATATTCCAAATCGAAGAATTTTTCATAAAAACTGAAGAGGTAACGCCGTCTTTTGTTAAATACGTATTTTATTCCTTTCTGAATTTAGGAAAATGTAATCGAATGGTTGAAGCTTAAGCAATCTGACTGGCAAAATGCATTTTCACATAGTTTAGATATTAATATCTTAAGGTTATCAAGATTATCTCAGCACCATCTAGAGTAAAATTCTGGAATATTCAACCCAAATTCCCTGTAGTATATATACGTTTTGTTCTATATATCACCCGTAGTTTTTTGGCCAACACAAACCATCAAAGCAGACCATTATTTTCTAAATAGGCAATGCTGAATGGATACAACAGCGGTCAAAATGGCTCATTTATACAAACGAAGTGCGCGACTTCCAACATTTTCCTCAAAAACAGATTTCTTTTAAATTTATAGGAGGAGCCTATTGGCCAAAATGGTCTGCTTTAGAGGACAACAATAGTACATACGTGGTCGTTATCATTTCAAAATTAATTTAGCTGATTTGATTAAAAAGGTCAATATTAGTTTTTATTTTTAGTTCCATAATTTAGGCTGAAACCTTGGAAATCCTAACTTAGGAGCATATAGCAGTCATTCAGACAATTTAGATACACAAAAATTAGAGAAGAAAAATTCTGAAAAAATCTAATCAAACGGAGAACCTTCGGAAATGATAGATACACATACGTACTATAGACTATAGATAGATTATCAAAGAGTATACATTTATCAATCTACGGAACAGCGTTATCTACCGCAGAACAACAGTAGCCAAAACAGGAGCGCCACAGCGCAGCCAGCGTGATGCGAGCTGCAGCGTCCACAGGACGACCGAACCTGACCAGGCGGGTAACGGTCTGCGCCACCAGCCGTTGTGGAAGATAGTGCATGCACGCCCAGACTATCATACAGCTGTAGGGAGGTCCGGTTGGTCTCATAGTGTTTCCGATAGGGCGGATAGAGGGATCGAACGTCCGCCAGGGCTTGACTCGCGGCCAGGGTGAACCCAGCGTCCCCGGTGACCAGCAGATCGAAAACACAGGAATCGAAGTAGAAGTCGGCCGTGCCCGCCTCTCGGCACAGCTGCTCGGCCTCGGACCGGGCCATGGCAGGCCGGGCACGGCCCAGCCGGCTCAGTAGGCGATGTGGAGCGGCCAGAATCTCCTTATAGTCGATGCGCTCGGCGGCCGGACAGCCGGTCTGACAGAGCTGAAGACCGCTCACTGAGCCGGTCCGCTGGATGACCTCATCCGGGATACGGATGGCAAAACTGAGCAGGCCGCTGGGCTCAATTCGCCGGATGGAGATCTTGGTGGCGATGTAGCGAAGGATCAGCTGCACGTGCTCGTTCGGGCGGAGAACACGAATCTGAACGGGGGGTCGCCGACCCGCGGCGCCTCCACCCCTAGATCGACTCCGAGAAGAGGAGGAAGAGGACCCCCAGTATGGGTCGTCCTGTTGGTCCTGGTCCTGAGGGAGGGGACTGCGAGAACTCCCATCCACAAAGGCACCTGGGAGCTGGTCTCGACTGGCTTCGTAGGTCAGCTGCGGCGTGCAGCCGTCCAGAGATCGTACAATCACAGTTATCTAGAAAAATAGTAAACAAACAAAAATATTATAATCAGAAAATCAAAACGTAAAGAATCCACAACTACATATAGCTACATGCCAGGGGTTTTTACTGGATTACTGAGTTTTCCATCTTCCCGGAGTTTTTAGACTTCGTCCATTCACTAGAAGTTTGCCAGCAATGCGTACCAAATTTGTAAGAAATTTTTCGTCAAAATTTTCCAGGTCTCCGCATGGCCGAAACTTTGTAATGGAAAAAATAGTTGCTATCATGGTTCGAAAACTGCATTTCTAAGCACTTTTCAGCTAATCCGAGTAACGCATTTCCAAGATTCCGTATATTAAACTCTTGCCAATACTTGTTTGTAAGCGGCTCCACTACAATAATTCTTCACAACAGGATTTGACTGAAACCAGTTGTAAACCGCGAAAGCGAGGCGAAAAGTGGTGAATTAATGCAAACCCGACAATCCATTTTTAAAGTTTAACCGCCTCTTTCTTTAAAGTTTGAACAAGCGATTAAAATACATAAAAGTAAGCATAAACAAGGGCTCGCCCTAGCATACCTACAATATGCAGATCCTTCCCACCGTGTTTACAGTTTTATTCCCCCCACCCTGCATTTAACACCCTTTGAACTTCACAGAGTTTATTTAGGGCTAAAAAGCTAAAAGTTTAGACTCAAATTCAAACAAAACTTTGTCCAAAGATTAGCCGACGTGGACTAAGAAGTTGGGTAAACAACAGACTCCCCCAAACCCCAAACCCCCCCCCCACTCTGAAAACCATTAATTCAACCACCAATAACAAAGAGTCGAGCGTATTAAAGATCAAAGGAAACGGCGCTAAACAATTGAAGTCTAAGAAGGTCCGAACGGTCAGATAAAGCAAACGAGATGTCGCCAGCCCGCTTTCAATTAGACTCAAATATTTAACTTAATGCTTAGCAGATTTTGTAGATACATAAGAAGAATGACCTGTAGGGCGGAAACTACATACAAGCAAATTGAATAAACTAATCCAGAACCTAAATAAACAAACTTATGTTAGCAAGTGGGCCAAGAAATTCCAAACTAAGCACGCGAATTACGGACAATTTAGCAACTTTTTCGCAAGATTGTCCGGATTTCGGAAAACTATTCCGAAGGAACATTGAAAATTTGCAGAGTTTAACGAGACAAACCAGTCAGTATAAATTTCCAAAGTAAAAAAATACCTCCCCTTTCCCCCCAAAAAACCATTTCTTACCCGGCTAATGCCTGAGGGTCGCAGCCGGTCCCCCACAGGCTCATTGGTCACCTGGACAGCCAGGTAGGCGTTGTCCACGAGGGGCCAGGCGCCCACGGCCTGACACGTTTCCTGTTGACCGGTGAAAGTCCGTAGATGGGGGTCTCCGAACACCCCACAGTGACGATAGCCGGATGGGCCCGTCCTGTGATGATAGGGATAGAGACACTGTCCAATCGGGGTGACAGGGGCGGGGGCCGGAACCGGACCAGGATCCAGACCCGGGTGGGGCCTTTCCCTCGAAGACGACGAAGAAATTCCCGACTCGGAAGAAGAGTCAATTGCGGGTGGTTCTGCGAGTAGGTCATGGTCGTGATCACCGCTAATAATTTTTGAGCAATTAAACTTGGTCAGAAAACTGCGCGTCATCACATGCATAGAGTGATAGCGTAGATTGCCCCGACAGGGTTTCCGGGTGCCTTCGAGGCAATCGAAGTAGGCCTGCAGGGCAGAGCAGTAGGGCACATTTTCGCCGAACATCAGCTTTTTGGCCTCCATTGTACGGGCAAAGGAGTAGTCGCACAGTTTCATGGCACACTGACTGGAAGCACCTGCAAAATGATAAACGAAAAATAATTGAAATATCTTAAAAAATTATAAAAGGCAATCAAAGATTGTAGAGGAAGCCTACAATAAACTCATAAAATGAGTACGGATCGGCATCATAGACTGTGTATATACATACACCAGCTATACATTGTGCAGCGGAGCTCCGAACCGTTATATATATATACTGTGTTTACGCTAAGTACATCTTATTTTTGCAAAAACAACACCCCTCCTAAAAATCCTCCCTAAACAAAAAACCTAAAATATGTATCCTGTCATGGCACGATGAATTAATTTGTGGGGGGGGGGAGCCAGACCATTGTGCCAAAAATCAGTGTTAGCATGCCGGCTTTTTCCTATGCAAAAATTTCTGGAAGGGATTATTTAGAAAAATGCTTATATAAAAAGTACTAATTTTTCCCGCTGGGCTAAAAATTATATAAAGTATAGCCTAATTTTAAGCCTAAAACAGCTAAGAAAGAGCTTAAAACAGCTAAGACCTACCATCCGGCGAAGCCGGAAAATTTATTAGAAATTTACACTAACCGTGGTATTTATTTTTCAGGGCACTTTTGGATTCTGAGGGGGGGCAAGGACCGAATCCTGGTACTGGTAGGGCGACCCAAGTCTGGGAGGGGGAACCGAGAACTGTGGGGGCCCTCCAAACTACACCCTGATGGAAAAGCCAGACATGTAGAGTATTCCAGCGATAAAAAGCGCTGGAAAACAAAAGTCAGCAAACAACAAATTAAACAAAACAGTAAAAAACAAATCCAACAAAAAACAACCTACCAGGTACTGTCATCATAAGGCACATCCCAAGGATCAGAAACGGTCTGATACCCAGAAGCGAGGACCGGTAGAAAGAAGAGTTAGAGTCAACTTTTGAGTCAAGAGTAGCGGTGGGAGAGACCCAAGGAATCTGATGAAGTAGGGGGTCAGAGCGGGGCTGAAAAGGCGGGGGTCCGGGCCTAAAAACGGGGGGCGAGGGCGGAGGGGGGTCACGTGACTCGGAGGAGCGAGCCTGGACTGATCTGAGTCGGGAAGGTGAATTCCGGGTTTCCGAAACCGGAGAAGAGACGGCAAAATCGGGAGACTGAGCAGAAAACACCTTTTCCATTACCCATAATCGATCCGACGGCGAAACCGAACCGGGAGGATAGGACTCCTTCGAATCAGCGGATCCGAGCTCCGAATTTCGGCGTCGTGGAATTCCGAATTGCGGATGAAAATCGGCAGTACGCTGTCGGCCGGAGGAGGTGGATGCTCGAAAATTGCGTAAAATTGACTCTGAACATCTGAAACAGACAAGGAATTTAAACTAAAAATGTGGAAAATAAGACATTTCAAGTCAGGATGAGGAATGTAAGAGGAATATGATAAGATTGAGGATTGATGCCTCCCACCCGAGCGTATATATCTACCATTAGGTGAGGGTGTGAAAAATTTTTACCCGGTCAAACACATTGGTATCCAAAGTTAGCTTGATCGATCAAGTTTGAAATATATACTTCGGCTACAGGAGGGGGGGAGGTCGATTGGAAAAGACTTCAAAATGTAAACAGTTCTTCAAAAAGTCACAAATAAAATTGCAGTTTTTGTCAACGTTAGGTTGAAACGGGAACCGGGACCTCGCGAAAGGTTTCACTGGCATTTTTAGTGGGGGTGGGTGGGAGCCCCTCCCCCACTTTTCGGCAAGCCCCCACCCACTTGTTTGGGGGCGCCCAAAAGTGTCGAAAAATTACGGTGTATTATTAATTATTAATTTCTTCAATTTGTAGCTACTTTATATATGGACTTTTAGAACTTATAACTGTAAGCTTAAAAAATTTTTTGCGTTTTTACCTTAAAAATGCTAATTTCATGCGCAGTCCCCCACTTTCAAAACCCTATACGTAAAATGTCAGTGTAAAATTGGCCGACAGCTGCCTGTCGTAGTTGTCTACGAATTTTCTAAAAAGCATGATGGTAAAGTCAGTCCGCTTTTGTCGGGGAGATTTGTTTAACCTAGTGTATGCAACATATTTATGGTAAAAAAAAATGCAAAAAGTTAAGCTTGGTCTCACATGAAAAGTTACAAACAACCGTTCACTGAAAAGCGATCAGTGTTTGCTACAAAGTTTATTATACAGACTTTGGACTCCCGATAAAAAGCCACAATACGCGCTAACTTTTCCGTGACAAACATGAAAAGTGAATAACATTTCTGTATGCGTGCTGCTCTCAACCAAAATATTTCCAAGGAAAGTAAGCGTCAAGCAAGCACAAGATAAAAGTTTAACAGGAAAGCAGCCATACCTATATACCACACAAGCACACATGAACAAACTTTGCGCGCAGGGCACAGCAAGAATTGCAAGTTTAAGCTAAAGTTATGTGAGTAGGTAACGCAGAAAAGCTTAATGCGAGTGTAAGCTTGTACTGTTTGTGCGCCAAAGCGGCTGGTAGTGTTATTGATAAGAAAAAGTGTGCAACATATACGTATATATACGTTACGTCTATGTCTATATATATATACGTAAGATATATAGAAAATTTTATACCTGCATATATATTAAAGTTTGGTATCACTACGTATTGCGAGTTTATTGCACAGCGAACACATAATGGCAAGCCTAAAAGCTCTTACATAACTTACGCACCGAAAGCTCTGCATGGCAAACTAGAATGTTTTGAGGAAAGACTATCACAGAAACGCGTTGACTTTTTGAAAATAAAAATGGGAACAAAAATACGCATTTATAAACCAAAAAATTCACAGCGGGGAGTCAAAAAGGAGTGCAGCACAGAAAAGATTAATTACACATGAAAGCCTGCAGTGTACTACAAATTGCCAGGGCAAAAAACAGGATCATATTACAGATTTCCAAAACCCTTTCTTTGTGTCCCCCAAATGACAAATGCCATGAAAAAACCAGAACAGGCACTCCCGGAGTTTTTAAATTCAAAAGTCCAAAACACAGCGGGACGGCTAGCAAGCAGGCAGTGGTAGTCGGCGGACAAATTGCACTATTTTTGCAAAATAATTGCACAATTTTTATGGAAAACTGCACAGAGGCCAAATGCCGAAGGCAAAAACAATTTAATTTCCATAAGATCGCTCTATAGCCAAAATGTCACGATTTTATGCCACACTTGTGAAAAACTTCAAATGTCTCCTCGTTTAAAATTACACCAATTATATTTATTATATGCGCGTTGCGCAAACATATTGATATATATATATATTTCTTTCAAATATGGTTGAATAAGACTAAAACCCCCAAAACATTTATATACATACATACATACATACATATATATATATATACGAAGAGGAAGACTACAGTATTGCATACATAGAAAAAATTGAAACCAATTGGTCATAAAATTGTTGTCAAAAATTGCAGGCAATATGAATGCAAACTATTTCAAAGAAATTTTTGCCTCCCAATAAAATGGGGAAATATATGTTCATTGCCAGCAAAAACTTAACAGAGATAAATAGTGTTGAGTAAAATCACAGAAATCAAGGTCACACCTTTCAAACACAATAGCATGAGGTAAAAGTAAAACTGTATAGACGTCAAGTCATATATATAATGTAAACATTGGTATATATACATATTCCCATACAAATAGATATACGTACATAAATAGCTCAGACCCAAAGTAAACTCCAAAATGTATATATGCATATACGCATACGTACGTAGGTAAAGGAGGGAGACCCCTCCTCTGAAATGTGGGTCAATGACGTGTGTGTACTAAAATCACCACCAAAACTAACACAATGGAAACCCACTGTCCACTATACGAATATATATCACTAACACCTACGTCCAATATATATATATATATATATATATATATATATATATACGTACATGAAACCTCATGCAGAGATAAATACATACACTAACGCAAAAATACTCCATTATATATATATATATATATATATATATATATACTAACTTAAGGTAAATATATTATATACATATATATATATATCATTCATATACCTGTACACATATATACGTACATACAAATATATATAAAACTATAAAAGTGCTAAATGTTAACCTCAGCTCTCCAACACAAAACTAAACGAGGCATAAAGACACAGAGAAAGAGAGAGGGCACAAGACTCATTTTAACACAGGCAGGGGGAATGCAAAAGTGTGCAGTAAGAACCACAAGAAATGACCTCAACACATTAAATGGACAAAGGATATTTCACACCAATTTACACGTTTACTAGCACACACAACATATCTACGTATATATGTATACGCATAAAAATGCAAAAATATACGTACCTGGAAACATTCCCTACATACGTATATATATACTCACTAAGCATACGAAGTTAAAGGGGCGGTCACTTAAATACGAACAGGGCTATTGCAAGTTACACAGCCAAAAAATGTATATGTAAGTAAGGAAAGTCGGCAACATCAAAGGAATATTACTAAAGTAACAATTTTGCACGCTTCATGTACAGTGGACTGCGCCTGGCATATTAAAAGGAGGGCGTTTTAAGCTATCCAAATCGCTGGAGGCTGCCCCCGAAAATGCCTTCCCCCCCGAAATCACCCCCGGGATTTTTGGGGGCCCCAAATTTTTGCCAAAAATAGGAAAATTTTCCGGCTACGCCAGAGATTTTTTCGAAAAAAGACTATATTCAGCCTAAATCCTGGCGATTTTGAGAACTTTTTGCCTTTCTACGTGTAAAATACGCCAAAAATCCCAATTTTTAGCTCATTTTTGCAAAAAATCTTCCCCCCCCCCCGAAAAAAATTCCTAAAAAATACCCTGATACATAAAATATATTTATTTCTGCCGTGGCGCACATAGAAAAATTTTTGAGGGTTAAGACACCTCACAAACGTTTGGCTGGGGGAGGTGGTCTGAGTGGGACCTCCCAGAGGCTGATAAAATTAAAGTTGATAAAATTAAAGTCCAGAATTCGTTAGGAATGGTTTAAAAGCTAAAGCTAAAATAGATTTAGTAAAAATTGATAAAATGGCACCAATGGAGCGAAATTTTTTTAGCAGAACAGAGCTTAAGGGGGGAGTCCCCCATTACAAATTTTATATACAGTCGCGGATTTTGCCCATTTTCACACAGAATTTGGTCACATATGTCTTGCAGTTTGCTGCAATGTTCCCAATGATGAGTGCTTTCGATTGATATAAAAATATATGTATCATATTTCAAAAAATTTGAAAAATCGCTATTTTTGAGATTATCTTTGACAATATATAATTATCTCATATATATTCGACCCCAGCGACCAACTGTGTGTACTTACCTGCAACATTTGTACCCAAACTTGACCTGGCCGAAAAAAAGCGAATTTCCAAAATTTTGCCAAAAATTCAGACGCGAAAGAGAAATCTCGAAATCGGGCAGAGCTAACCAGGACAAATTGATGAAATGAATTTATAAGTTATTGGTGGAAAAATCAAAAGTTGGGGCTGGGGGGAGCACAAAAGATTCAAGAAAGAAATCTATCTCAAAAAATCCAAACAGCTATATAAACATGCACACAGTTATATATGTGTAGCGCATGCAAATGTGTCACAAAAGACAGTTTTAAGTCTTAACATGCTGTTTTCATGTTCAGATGGATGGCGGAAGAAACAAAAAATACTGGTTTGATCTATGAATCCACGAATGTACTACAGAAAAGTTTTACAACAAATCGTTACGTGCATTCTTCTTAACTCCTAGCTCCCATTATGCATTCGCGTATTTACACCACTATATATATACATATACATACGTATGTATATATATATATATATAATATATATATATATACGTACGAATATATATAGCAATTTCAAAACAATGAATGAAGGTAAGAACATAGAATCTTTTGTGCCGCGTTGCCCCCGTCCGCTAGCGAAAACATTTAATTTCTCGAGCAATAAGCATTATATATATACGTATATATGTACATACTATAAATGCTGCATAGGGACACCCAACCAAATTGACAAATTTGAAAAAATTAGTTTTCAAAGTTTGTCAGTGTTTTTCGTGAAGGGTCAAGGTTTAAGGAAAAATTTTCGTATCAGCTGCAAATTTGCCAAGTGGCATAAAACAGCTTTTTGGGTCGCTCAGAGGCTTCTTTTTATATAAATCCGCCTCTGGATTAAGCTTTAAGCTCGCCTCACACTACCTATGCATACGATCTCCGCATAGAACAAAGAGCAAATATATATCCGATATGCAACCACTACCAAAACTAAAACTAACCTTTGCCGCAACAGTTGCAGGGTTGCAGTAGAGGCAGGAGCGGCCGTGGTAGCGACCGGGTAATGGCTGGAAGATGAATAAAAATTGTGCCCAGCTGAGAATTGATCCACTGCCGGCGCGGGCGTCAGGTGGACGCCTGGAGAGGTGGTAAAGGACAATAACATCTGAAATTGTCCCCACCCCAACTGTTGTTTAAGTAAGACTTAAACTACAGGACCACAGGGTAGAAGGGCTCAACGCTAAACTTAGCACTAACGTAGGACAGTTAGTTCAGCTCAAACCTGCCAATTAAACTGGAACCGAACAGACAGACTGGCGTCTTTGTCTCTCTCTCCGTTTTCTATCTGTTTACATTTTCCTACATTATACGAATATATAAACATATATATATATATATATATATACGTATATATAAGCATTATATGGATATGAATAAAATAATAGCAAAGGCACCCCGCAAGCATTCTCTCGCACCTTCTGTCAATAACAATAACCGGTTCACAATAATACCTTGACCCGAAAGAAAATCCTTTGGGGAAGAGCAGGGGGCCAGCCTCAAAACAGCTTTCCCATGCCTATTATAAATAAAAATTTATCATACACTATATATACAATAGAATTTTATGAAAAAGCATAACAAAATGCCAAAGTTTGTGGTAATAAAAAGTTCCCTTGTCACGGCTGTCACGCACAAACTAGCCCCCCTCTTCAATTGTATGCAAATAAAAATAAACCGCTCAGCTCAACTCATAAAAACGGTTCTTTTCTGTTCGGTACATAGTACAATGTATTTGAATTAATGGCATACAAAAGGGGGGAAACCTACCCTATTCTCACCCCTAAACGGGTCAACAAGCGATTCCCCCAAAGAAATAGGTCCTTCATGCATTCACTTTCTTTCTACAAAAATGCATCTCATATGCATACATACACACACACACTTTATCTAATGTATAGGTCAGACCCTAACAATATACAGACAGACATCTTAAGGTTAAACTTAAGTGTCCACAGGTGTGCTACAAACAATGTGCAAAAGTGGACGTACGTGTTTCCAGACCATTGGGAGAAACCAATCCCACTATTTTTCACACCCATAAATATCAGAAATAAGAGCAGACAAGGGACTAACTTATTGTTTTCAACAGACAACTGGGAAAAGAAAGAAACCAACTGCTCGGTAGGAAATTAGATGAACAGAAACCTTTCATAGATTGAGATTAAATGAGTATTACACTCAGTTCGATCGGGCAAAATTTCGCCCTCATCTTTGCACGTTCAATCGGCAATCGGAACTCACGTGTACACTCTTTCAACTTATCAGCATTTTTGGATCTCTAACTTTATCCCCCCCCAACAAAAGTTGGTCAACTTTAAAGGCTTATTGCAAGAGATCAACAGAACTTCAGAGCATGATTTATACATCGTTAGAATGCTCGAAATGTGCTCTATTTAATAGTGTAAAGCAGTTTGCTGTACCTTGCTGCTATAAAAAGTTAAGCTTAAAAGACTACCAAAAATTGCAAAAAGCTGTAATTTTGGTTGTCTTTTAAGCTTAACTTTTCATATGAGCAAGCTATATATATATATAGAGGTCGGGGAAAAAAACCAAGGTAGTCACTTTTTGGACTCTGCAGAACTACCCAGTGGAGCAATCCGGCTATAAATTATTTTCTTATCAAGCCCTGTCTAGACTGTCATTTTGGTATATAAATCGCCTCTCTAGATCCTGTAGTTAATTAGTAATTAACGGTTAATTAGCCGGGGTAAAAAAACCAATGGCGGGAAAAAAACCAACCGATGGGAAAAAAACCAACCCCAGTATTCGGTCAGGGTAACTCATATTAGCGATTTTATGCATGCGACAGGTAAAATCGGCATCGCTGACTTCATATCTGCAGTTATTTTTGCGATATTCCTTATAATAAGTGAGAAAATCAAACATCAAAATTTGCAGCATCAACTGGCTAGGTTT
This sequence comes from Trissonchulus latispiculum, assembly GCA_030248195.1. NCBI lineage: Eukaryota > Metazoa > Nematoda > Enoplea > Enoplida > Ironidae > Trissonchulus > Trissonchulus latispiculum. Next base: position 31,869 of record JASAND010014312.1, read on the forward strand.
CATCAAATTTGCCAGTTTCTATGTTAAAATGCAAAAATTTGTAAATCTTTCGAAATTCGATGAAATAAATTAAAATAAACGTTGTTTCAGTGGTTTTTCACGTATTTCTTTGTCCCAGAGTACTTTTTGGCCGTTTTAGCTGAGCCAAACAGCCGATCCGCCGAAATGAGGTTTATACCGGCTAGCACAAAATTGCCAAGTCCAAATGCAATTTTGAGCTGTTCACGTGAAAGAACGCATTAAACTTGCTATGTGCATGACTTTTGAGCAACTAAGAACCATTTTTGGGAGTTTGGCAGCAAAAGCAAAAATTGGGTTTTTTCCCACCCCTTGGTTTTTTCCCATTTTGTAAAAATTCTGCTGGCAGCTTGCCAAGCGTCGCAGGAAGGCGAGACCGACATTTTTGGAAAGAGCACATGTTGTTCTCATAGAAACTAGTAAAAGTTATTATCTAACTGCTATGGAAAATTTTTTACAGGCCTTCAAAAATAGGCAAATTTTGAATTTTTGGGGGGGTCAAAAATGCCAAAATTTTCAAAATGTCACAAAATGCTCAAAAGTGGTCCGATTTAGCTCAAATTTGGTGTGGTAGGTGGGATGGGCCCTACCAACTTGCATGCAAAATTTGAGCCCGCTAGCTCATCCCCATCGCCCAAACGGGGGGTTGGTTTTTTCCCCACCACTTGCGGGTTGGTTTTTTTCCCCGACCTCTATACAGCAAATTGATTTACACTAGAGATGCACCGGGGCCGCCACTACCGGGGCCGGGGCCGGGGCCAGCTCTTGGCCCCGGTCAGGACCGGTGCCAGCTCTTGGCCCCGGTCAGGACCGGTGCCGGGGCCAAATCGCGGCCCCGGTACCGGGGCCGAGGCCGGGCCTTAAAGACAGAAAGTAGCTCAAATTTTTAAAAATTTTAACAGGTCACGAAAATCTGGTACAAACGCTATATTAATGTAGTTTTCGTTGAGCCAAGTGACTATCTCCTTGTTTTTATTCATTTTTGCCGTCAAAAGTTGCAAAATTCTAGTAAAAACATCTACAAAGTTAGCTGAGTTCAGGTCACGGTTGAAGCCGGGGCCTGACCACCGGGGCCGGGGCCGGGGCCTGACTACCGGGGCCGGGACCGGAGCCGGGGAAGCATCCCTTCCCGGTGCATTCCTAATTTACACCATTAAATAGAGCACATCTCGAGCATTCCAACGATGTATATATAAATCATGCTCTAAGTTCTGTTCCTTTGAAGTTGACAAACTTTTGTTGGGGGGGGGTAAAGTTAAAGAGATCCGCATTGTTATAGAAGAAGAAGAAGAAGAAGAATTTTAATACTCAAAAGCGCCGGCTTTACAATGCTACGACAATTATATACGTTACAGCAACATCCTACAAGATCCGGCGTTCCTACACCAACAATTTACGCACTGACAATTCCAGAAACAATAAAACACTCATAGCATCGAAAGCAAACACTCAGAGTATTAGGGTGAGGAAGGACACAGTGGTCACCTAACCCCTCGCCCTTTAATGAACACATCTAGACGTACTTTGTCTAGTTCTGCTGTGAACTTTTTCAAATTATTTTGGTTAACAACATGTTGAGGTAAAAAGTTCCATAGTTTTGGTAAGCGAAAGAAGTATGAATATTGTACCACATCAAACATTGACCTCGGTTCATACAGTTTCAGAGAATGATGTCGATAGCTAATATTATCATACGTAAAATAATATTCAAATGGTAAATCCACATTGCCTTTTATGATCTGAAACCCCATTTTAAGGTCGTAATAAAGCCTTCTATATTCCAGACTTTCTAAACCTAGAAACTTTAATCTGTCTTGGTAGGACAAGTTTGCAACCTCTGGTATTCTTTTAGTATAAGACCGTTGCACCTTTTCAATAGTGTCAATGTCTTTAAGTAAATACGGTGACCATACTACTGTGGCATATTCAACGATAGGTCTTACAAAAGTTTTAAACATTTGCACGAGAAAATCAGTTTTTCTAGTCTTAAATGCACGAAATATACATGCGGAAACTTGTCTAGCCTTTTTCGAAATTTCTGTACAGTGAATGCTGAATTTAAGTGTCGATGCTATCCAAACACCAAGATCCTTAGCTTTTAATGAGGCGGTTAGATCAATTCCCCCCATCCGGTACACCGGCATTTCCTCATTAATATTACCACATACTAGAACAAAACATTTATTTTGAGCAATATTTAACTGCCACAACTTAGACCATGCATTAATTCTATCTAAGTCTTCTTGTAAACCAACGGAATAGCGCTCATTCTTATTCAAAATATAATAAATTTTGGCATCATCTGCAAAAAGTGAAATTTTACCAGTTTTTATACAGTCAGGCAGGTCGTTAATATAGAGAAGAAATAAACAAGGTCCTAGAACAGAACCTTGAGGTACTCCACTTGTAACCGTACCGTCCTGCGAAAAAGTCTTGCCAACCCGAACCCTTTGACCCCTATTAGACAAAAAGGCACCAATCCATTTCAAAACATTACCATTAATTCCATAATTTGATAGTTTATGCAGTAGTTTTTGGTGAGATACGGTATCAAAGGCTTTCGCAAAGTCAATATAAACAGCATGAATCACTTTTCTTAAGTCTTTGGCAGAAAACCATGATTTTGTACATTCCAAAAGGTTTGTTACAGTCGACTTTTTGCTACGAAAACCATGCTGATTGTTGCTAATCAGCTTGTGCAAATTCAAAAATGCCATAATTTCGTCTTTGATAATTCGTTCCAGGACTTTACAAGCCACAGAAGTTAGACTAATTGGACGATAATTAGCAGGATCAGAAACATCACCCTTACTTTTATATATTGGGACCACGTCTGCGTGTAACCAATCTTGCGGTAACTGACCCGTCTGAATAGATAACTGAAAAATACGTGTTAATGGTTCGGCAACAGTTGAAGCAGTTTTTTTCAATAAAAAACATGAAAAACCATCAGGACCAGACGATAACTTTGAAGGTAAAGAATTCAAAACCTTAAACACCCTCTCTAGAGTGATTTGTATATCAGATAGAGAATGCTCAGTTTTCAGATCAAAAGGAGGTAATTCGTTATTATCAGAAGTAAAAACCGAAATAAATTGTCTTTGCAAAATTTCAGCTTTTGCTCGATTGTTATTGCACACTATGCCATCTTTGTGCAAAACGGGTACAGAGCCTTTGGAACTTAGCTTCGAGTTTACAAATTTAAAAAGAGAGCGTTGATTTTTAGAATTCAAAATTTGTCTTTCTTTTGATTCAATTTCATCGCTGGCTGCTTTCTTTGCCTCTCTTGCAGCGTGCTTGTATCTATTTAAGTTATAAGTATTTCTTGACAGTTTATATTTTCGCCAAAGCCTTCTTTTCTTGGCATAAAATTTTTGAGTTCTGCTACTCCATTTCTGCTTCTTGCGACTACATGATCTGCGTTTCGGTATAAACAAAAACATAGCATATTCAAATACATGTTTAAACGTCAACCATAAGTCTGACACAGATACATCATTAGCAAACAAGGAATCCCAATCTAAACTTCCTAGATAATCATTCATACCGTCAAAGTTGCCCTTATTAAGGCAATAGTATAAATCCGGTTCATTGTTTTCCTCATAAATAGGTATATTCAAAACAAATTTGACTATAGCATGGTCACTTGTGCTAAATGGTTCTTCTATGTTTACTTCACTTACTAACATTTCGTCATTAGTAAGAACTAGATCCAGAATTGAGTCAATTCTAGTTGGTACACAAACTTTCTGCTGCAGACCTAGGTTTAAGAAACAATTCAAGTAATCTGCATGCGCTGCTCCCACATTTAGATTAAAACCATTATCTGCACAAGCGATATCGGGAAGATTAAAATCACCCATGATCAGAATGTCATCAGTGTCATTTAAGGTACCTAAAAGTTCATACAGTGAGCTGTCTGTATTTTGTGGAGTGGTCGGTGATCTATAAACTAGGGTTAGAAGGATATTCACTTCATTTAAGTGGAGTTTCACTCCAATTACTTCAATAAAGCCGTCATAAGAGTGGGAGAATACAAGGTTGCATGGAAGATGTTTCTTAACCAGCAATAAACACCCACCATGCCCCCGCTGAGTTCTGTCTCGACGAAAACATACATAATCACTGCTTTGACATAATAAAGAATTTGTAATCTCGGAGTTTAGCCAAGTTTCAGTAACCCCGATGATAGCATAACACGAGTCTTGCACCAATTTATTGAATTCGTCAAACTTATTAGTAAGCGACTGTGCATTAAAACAGATGCAAGGTATTCCTTGAGACGCGTTTACTTGAACTACTTCACTTCGCAGGATAGGGCCACCTATTAGTTTGGGGGGTTAGTAGTAGTAGAGTTGTTTTGGTTAGAATTTTGAGAATTTAAATTTGGAGGAGATTGATTTTGGGTTGGAACGATGACAATCTGACCACGGGAAATTTTTACATTTTCCCCTTTGGCACGTCTTTCCTTCAAATCTGCAACTAACAGCCGTTCGCGCTGCCGTTGCCGAAACGTTAGGTCAGGCCTAACCCAGGATTCCCCGTACCCCAGACCTGCTCTCACATCTTTGTAGCCGGTTAGGAATGACCGCCGGCTAGAAGAGTTTGAAAATTTGATTTTAACGATGCGAGAGCGGTCAGGAGAACGGGGTGGGCGGCCGTCCCTAAATACATCGGTTACGCTAGCACGATCGATTTTCAATTTATCACAAACAGAATAAACATACTGAGTTTCCTGCACATCATCATTTTCTGGAAGGGCTACCAACACCAAATTATTCTTCTTACTGTCAGCTTCTATGGCTTCGGAGCAAATATCATGGGCTACTTCTACCATCTTTACCATTACCTGATCAACTACCTTGGATACGATTAGGGCTATCGTATCTTCTGACGTAGCTGGTAGAGGATTTGGAGGGGGAGAGGTTGACAGCTTAGCCTCAATCGCCTGAAGGCGCTGTTCAAGAGTGGCCAAAGCATTTTTGCATCCAGGGCACATGATGTTGACTATATCCTGGGGCATCTTAGAAAGCTGATTGTATTGAGAATCGGTTAGGCCCAGGCATCTGGAGTGCATGGACCCCGAACACTTATTACACTGAAGTATATAGTCAGCAGAGCCCACTCCGCCATCGCATACTTTGCAGGCCACCCGGACATTAGACTTTGGAGTTCCCCCATGAGATACGGGGCGTGGCGGTCCCATTCTAGAGAGTAGAACCAAACCGTATATATAAATCAAACGTAAAATATAAATGAAGCGAATCAAATTTAAGCAGATAGAAAAAAAATAAATCAAAGTTTCCAGCTGATAAGCCCCAAAACCAACATAATGCAGATTAGAAAGGTAATTAAAGAAGTAAATGGAATTAGAAGGAAATAAGGGATAAGAAGTTAGAAGAATCAGCCGTTAAAATATATATAATAAATGAATGAAGGTATAGTCCAAAGCATCCAATTGGCCAGATTACAGAAAATATAGATGAAGTTGAGTCCACAATAGCAGCCAGACAAAGTAAGTCCAATACGGTGGAGGTTTTTTGGTTTTTTTGGGGTTTTTGGGGGGGTGGTGCGTTGCGTGTTTGTTTTGTTTGTTTTTTTTGTTTTGGTTTTTTTTTTTTTTTTTTTTTTTTTTTTATTTTTTTTTTTTTTCTGGGCACGGGGGGGGGGGGGGGGGGCGGGAGATTTTTAGGCAAAAATGAGCCAAAAAATGGTATTTTGCATGGTGAAACACAAAAAGTTCTCAAAAACGCTAGGATTTAAGGTAAAAGTAGTCATTTTTACGAAAAAATCTCCGGCGAAGCCGGAAAATTTTTGAAAATTTGACCATTTCTGGAAAAAATGTAGACCTCATTAAGGGGGCAGACCAAAATCCGGGGGAGAAGGCATTTTCGGGGGGGGAACGTCAATTTCGGGGGGGGGGGGCTGAAAAATACCCTGGGTTTGCTCATTTCTGCAATAAAATTCAATTTTTACAGTGAATGCTAGAAAAATAGCGCTATTTTGGAGGGGGGTGCAAGAAAAACCATATATATAAGCGCAGTTTTTTGCGCGAAATCAAAACACAAGTATATAACAAAAATGCTCCGCACAAAACGGGATAATATGTGTGTTGGGCCTATGTCTGTCGTTTAAATTCCGGTTGAGAAAGCAAGTATATAAATCCGACACAGCAAGTTTGGGTGGGTGGTTCTATGGCGAAAGTTGTTCAGTTCGATGCGGGCCTTCATTTGACTCGAAATTTGACCACTTTTGAAAATTTTAATTTTTGACCCAAAATCGCCTAAGTCCCCACCCCACCCCACCACAGCCCTCTACAGCCACTTTAGGTACACACTTCTATGACAAAAGTTGCTCAGTTCGATGCGGGCTTTCATTTGGTACCAAATCTGACCACTTTTGAAAACTTTCATTTTTGACCGAAAATCGCCTAAGTCCCCATCCCACCCCACCACAGCACTCTACAGCCACTTTGAGCATGCAGTTCTATGACAAAAGTTGCTCAGCTCGCTTAGGGCTTTCATTTGGTACCAAATTTGACCATTTTTGAAAACTTTCATTTTTGACCGAAAATCGCCTAAGTCCCCACCCCACCCCACCACAGCACTCTACAGCCACTTTGAGCATGCAGTTCTATGACAAAAGTTGCTCAGCTCGCTTAGGGCTTTCATTTGGTACCAAATTTGACCACTTTTGAAAAATTTTATTTTCGACCACTTGACCGCCCACCCGACCGACCCTTCAAACGGCAAAGTGGAACCAGCCCAGCAAAATAGGTACGTCGGACGGCAAAACGGATACCGGGAATGAGCTGGGCACACCAGAAAACCCCTATAGACAAAGTTTTGAGAGGCCAGGTAGAGCCTACTATGAACCTCCAGGAAGCGGTTTCCGACATGACCCACCAGACGGCAAAGTGGAACCAGCACAGCAAGATGGATGAGTCCTACGACAAAAAGGACACCGGGAATGAGCTGGGCGCACCAGAAAACCCCTATGGACAAAGTTTTGAGAGGCCAGGTAGAGCCTACTATGGACCTCCAGGAAGCGGTTTCCGACTTGACCCTCCCGACGGCAAAGTGGAACCAGCCCAGCAAGATGGGTGGGTCTGACGGTAAAACTGACTGCGGGAATCGATTCTCCGTGCCAGAAAACCATTGTATGGAAGATTTGAGCGTTCAAAGTTAAACAGATAGCGAGAAATTTCGATTTTTCATTTTTCGAATTTTCGCCATCTTTGACGGGCCACTGTGGTCACTAGGGAAGTGATAGAGAAACGCAACCTGGACCGTTAGTTAGTTCAATATATGTAATTTCTGAATATAAAAAGAAATCAGCTCCAGCTCGTAATGTTCGACCTGAGCGACGACCACAAAAATGGTCACTTTTCGCTATGAGCCGACTTTGCGGCGCCACTGCGGCGCTGTGGCGCAGCTGCGGCGCAAAAAAAGTTGTGATTCTTAAATTCTTTAGAGGGTACTACTAGACCCTATAGCCCTTTAGGTTGGCCCACCGCTGCAGATCACGTGAAAGCGGCGAACATTATGTACAATACAACCATCAAATAGGAGAAACCGGAAAAAAAACATCGCCGCCATAACCGGTCCGGGGCGCAACTTTTTAACGGTAAGTGATACGGGGCTGAAACTTCACAGACATACTAAACTCGATGTGCTCTACAATTTGCGCATGAAATCTGCGCAGGATCTGCGCAGGATTTTGCGCAGCTTCTGCGCAGCTTATTTTACACTGTCTCCAGCCACTTTTCACACATATTATAGGGGTCGCTGCCGCGACCCCTATGATAATATACGTGAAACTTAAAATGAAACTGGCAAGGGAACAGCCAGCAACAAGCAGGACATCGATATGTGAATGTGAAACAAAATCACTAGGTATATATGTCGTATATATATATATATATATGTATATATACTTAATATAATATAATATATATAATATATTTGCAAAAGCATATATAATATCAGTTCTAATGTGAACCAGTTGTCCTACTTACTTACGTACTCTGATGCATTCTGACACTACATAAACTCAAATTAGTCAGCCCCAGTGTTAGTTATCAGAAAACCTAAAGCAAAAAGTAAATCTCCCCAACAGACGCGAGGCATCTCGGCACAACAAATCAAAGATTGTCAACAAAGTTTTAGACAAATTTCACACAGACTAGCATCTAAGCAACAGCAACTGTTGAGAGAACATCAAAGTCTCCCCAAGACTTGACGACTGCAATTTGCCAAACATTACAAATTGCTTTGCACTTACCACGACTGCAGCAAATTCCCTACTCCCCTTCTCCGATTTTCTGCTAGCCGACAAACATAATAAATTAGTAACAGAAACAGAAAAAGGGAGTGTTAAGACGGGCTGGCAGACCCAAGCGAGGAGTTGTAATCGTAAGGTTCGCAACAGACACCAGTTGATAGCGTATAAAAATTGTGCAAAATTGTGAAAAACTTTTAAAGGGACAGTGTTATGAACTGCAGACGCAGGCTAGCTAGCAGACATATATACATAGCAATTTTCACAAAAAATATTTTTCTGGCAATTTATGTATGTATATATGTGCACCATTTGCCCGTCCGAGTATAGCGTAGCAGACCCCTGGGGGCCCGCCATGGTCAGGTAGCGGTTGAGAACCACTACAGTTGAGGAGTGGTTAATACCACTATAGAGGAAGTGTGAACATGTACCAATTTCACACAACCGTTACACCGGCACCGACCAACCGAGGGCGAACTAAAACGCCCCAAGCGGGATTAGTCGACGTGATCCGGTGCCACTGGGGAGTGGGGCGATGGGATCCAGTCCACCACTCGCTGCAACCAAGCCTGTTTCCTGATCCCTTAGCCGCCGCCACCGATTCTTCCCCAGTTGCCAGGTGGGTTCTTCGGGGCGCCGTTGCCACCACTGCCCTGCAGCCACGATGAGGTTGTCGTCCCAGTATTGCCGAAAAACTTTCGGTACATATATACATACGTATGGAACGGTAGTAACCCCCCTACATATCTGGCATTGTTTTAGTGGGGGGGAGTGCGGAGGCCCCCACGTTCCCCCTCCACTTTTCGGATTTTTACAACAAGTTGAAAGTGATTTTTCCTTCGTTATGAGCATAAAAATGCAATAAGGGTGACATTAGGTAAAGGTTGTAAATGGACAGAGAACTAGGTTTTAAAACAATATGGGGATGGGCAGGTTGTAAATGCCAGGAGGGCTAGGTTAAAAGTGCACTAAGAAGAACAAGCTTCGCTGAACAACCCATCCGTATTCGCGAAAACAGCCCAGACGACTGCAATCGTCACTTCTTCAGAAAATTTTACGATTGAATTTTGGGAATCATTACGATTGAATTTTGGGAATCATTCCCAAAAAAACACCAAAATTTTTTTAATTACTCAGGATTGCCAGGGAGGCCGGCTATGGGCTATAGGTGGGCATATGTGTCTGGGTTTATTTTATTTAAAAAACTGCATGAAAAACGAACACAAACCCATAACAAAATGTTGACGGAGTTTTTGGATTTTGAAAAGATATAATAATAGAAACCATTAAAAAGATTAATCTGGTATATGAAGTTTATATTTGTCCTGATGTGCGTCTTCGGTGAAATCACGAAAGTGAATTTTTCGAAAGTTTCGAAGAAAAGAAAAGCTTAAAATCCTGTGAATGTACGTATATATATATACTGATTGGGAAAATTTGTTTTTGAATGCAAATTTAAATGACATGTGGACTGTTTTTAGTAGGGATGGGCGCGGAAAAAAAGGACTGGAAAAAAAAGGTTTTTTTCCGTTTTTTTCCGATGGGGTGGAAAAATGGAAAAATATTCCTAACGTTATTTTGACGATTTTTACAATAAAATATCATGTTTTCTGAGCTTTTCCAGCTATTTCACACTATTTACAACCTTTTCCGTGGGTCATAGTAGGTGGGGGTATGCTAAATCTGTCGAAATTGTATTTGGGTTTTTTTCGATGCATCGGAAAAAATGGAAAATATTCGGGACATGTTCTGAAAGTTAATTTATAACATAGGAACATTAAGAAACCATCAAAAACAGTGTTTAATGAGGTAAGAATACGATATTCATGCATTTGAGCTAACTTTGGGATTTAGCGTTTTTCCCTTTGAATGTGAAAATGATTGCGTAACTCAGGTAGAGTTAATAATTCAATACCTAACAGTGGATTGTTCAACCAAAACTGCTAAAATATCTGGAATTGTTTACTTTACGGAGCGTGTTACCAATGAAAACCACAAACTAGGTCTAGTAGAACCGCCAAAGTATACAGAAGTGACCTGTCCTTTGCTTTAACCGCGTCACCCGCTGAAAATATTTGATTCCTGTAACCACTACTGGAATCTTTCTAAGCGCTTGTGTAATTGCATTACCCCTGTGGGGCTACAAATATCGTGAAAACTGCTTCCGTGCATGCAAAAACATGAAATAATGCAACTTTTAGCACAATGTGTAATTTTGGAGTGACCGGAAAAAAAGGAAAAAAATGGAAAAAAAACCGGAAAAAAAGGTTTTTTCCGGCAATCTTTTTTTCCAGAAAAAAACCAACTCTAGTTTTTAGCAACATCCTCGAGTACGCCATCACTTTATATGTATACCTAAAAGGAAACGATCTGGCAAAGCGACTAACTGGTCTCTTAGAACCTGGGGTTTTTTACTGGGGGGGTGGGGGGGGGCCCCCCCCCACTTTTTGGGTTCACTTTTTTGGGCTTCCCCCCCACTCAACCTAGAGTGCCCAGAAAATGTCAAATTTTTAGGATTTTTGGTCAAAATTTTCCGGCTTCGCCGGAATTTTTTCGTCAAAAATGGTCTATTTTGGTGGTAAAACTCAATTTTTGAGTACTTTTAAGCTTAGTTATAGCAGTATATGTAGAAAACAGGCTTTTTATACTGTATTTTTGACATTTTTAGCCCATTTTATCCCCCCCCCCACCTCTGGACCTCCCCCCCACTAGTGGGGGGGGTCCCCCCCCCCCCACTAGGGGGGGGGGGGGGGGGGCGTCCCCCCCCACTAGGGGGGGGGGCGGCCCCCCCCCCACTCGTCCCCCCCACTTATTTTTGCCTAGAAAAACCCCAGACTGAACACGTCGAAAATTTACGCGTAAGAAGTTTTTGTGGAGTGTATACAAGCGAACGCGAAGGCAATACGATAAAAATGCATATAAGGTTGCAGCCAAGGAGGCTAGTGATCTTGCCAACATGGATGCATTGAGAGCTGAAAGTGCTATTTTAAAGTCTGGTTCCTTAACAAAATTTTATAGATTTGTGAATTCAAATATGACCTCGAAAAATTCTATTCCACCATTAGAGCGAAATGGTGTTAACGCAACTTCAGATAAGCAAAAAGCTGAACTTATAAATCAGCAATTTTGTAGTGTATACGTTCAAGACAATAATAACTACCCTTTTTGGATTGCCACTTTTTCACAAAAAGGCAACCCTTTGTGTTGGGTATGTCCGTTATTTATTTATTTATTCTCCGGATTCTTGTCCCCCCTCTATATATCTCGAGATTGGCTGGACCGATCCAGCTGAAATTTTCAGGGTGAGTTGGGGGTAACCAAAGTGCTCCCGGAAGTGCGGGCAGTTCGGTACCTTCCGGATTCCGGGAATGGCGAATCCCAGAATTTTTAAAATGGTAAGGGGGGACCAAGGGAAACGTAAAAATTTTTTGTCTCCGATTTTGCTCAAACGTTTGTCATAGGCTAATTCGACATTTTCCGGAAATGCGCCCAGCGAAAGTTATGGCCGAAAAACTTAAAATCCGGGAATTCCCAAAAACCCGGATTTTGGACCAAAAAATTTTTTGTCTCCGATTTTTCTAAAAAGTTGGTCATAGGGTAATTCGACCACGCTGATTTCGAAACTGAAATCGAAATTCCCGGAAAATTTACGGATTTCGAGATATTGGACCCGGAAAATTCCGGATTTTGAAAAATTTTTCCTAAAGTGGTCGATATGATACTCAAATGAAAGAGCTTGACGACCTGAACAACTTTCCTTCTTGCGACATTTTCCGGAAATGCGCCTAGCGAAAGTTATGGCTGAAAAACTGAAAATCCGGGAATTCCCGAAAACCCGGATTTTGATCCAGAAAATTGTTTGTCTCCGATTTCTCTCAAAAGCTGGCCATAGACTAATTCGATGGCGCTGATTTCGAAACTGAAATAGAGATTTCCAGAAAATTTACGGATTTCGTGGTACTGGACACGGAAAATTTCTTGTTTATAAGAGGAAAAATGACAGCGGCAACCCATTCATGCCAATTTGCTTGTTTGAATTACCGTACTGATCAAAATCTTGAGAATGTACTCATTACTGAGGAGTCAATAGCAAAATATATCGAAAAGTCACCTAACAAGAGGTCAGCAGGTCCCGATGGGTTCTTTCTTTTTTCTTAGGCGAGTAAAAGAGGGTATCAAGGCGCCTTTAAAATGCATTTTTCAAATGAGTGTTGATCGTGGGGAATTACCACGTCAATGGCTAGAAGCGAAAATTACTCCAATTTATAAAAGGAAAGGAAAAAATTCAGACCCGTCAAATTACAGACCTGTTAGTCTAACTTGCGTTTGTTGTAAACTTTTGGAAAGTATAGCGCGGCGGGAAAAAAACCCAAACCGATATGCGGGAAAAAACCCATCGCCAGTGTGAGTCACCCATATGAGCTAGATCGGATTTTAATAGCCTATGTTAAAGAGCGTCCAAAAATACCCTAGAGGGTGTATTATTGTAGCTCCCACTGCCTCTCAGCAAATTTTTTGGGACTTTGAAAATTTTGGAATTTTTGGTCCAAACATGGGGGTCAGGCAGGGTCAACTTTGGGGGGTCACCCTGAACTACTGGAAAGACTTAGCCCAAAACGGATTACAGTTTCACAGAGGATATGTCTCGAACTTCACGATGGTGTATTCAATTTGGCTCTAGTGCCTGTGGTGCGACCTGGGGGTGACCTAGACTCGGCGGGAAAAAAACCCATGTGCGGGAAAAAAACCCAAATTTCAAAATGAAATTTTTTTCTAACCATTAGCAGCAAAGGAAAAATTCATGCATTTCTTAGCTCAGTAGAGCCTCCTAATTAATTTGGTATAGATTTTACCTAGGTTCGACCTTCCATGTGAGGTCCAGGTGGCCATAATCTGAGATGGTGCCATTTCTAGCCAAATTTTCAAATTTCGCCAAAAACCGCTAAATTTTTCACTAAAATAGGTCGGGTTTGGCTTTAAATGCAATAAAAACACGTTTTCTATGTGATAGGATGCTTAAACTGCAGAAATTAAGCAAATTTCAAAAATTTCCAAAATTTGCCTATGTTTACGTGTTAAACATACGAAATTTTGAAAAGTCAATTTGACATGATTTTTTGCAAAAATATTGTTATTTTATGATTTAGATGTGCTAAAAATGACCCGCTCTTTCGAATGGTATAGTCAAAACCGTTCTGGCGTGCTTGCAGCAAAAAATTCGGCTGGGTTTTTTTCCCGCCCATGGGTTTTTTCCCGCATTGGGGTTTTCCCCCATCGGTTTGGTCGAAAATTTCTCGCCAACGGTAAGCGCTAGAGAGACGTTTTATAGCTCATTTTGAAGCTCTTCGCAAGGCCTCATGGTAGTTATCGTTAGATTTTCGATTTGTCGCTTAATAAAAAAGTTACAGCCAAAATTCGAAAATTTGGGTTATTTTTTCCCGCCGCGCTATATAGTCAGAGGGGGAAAAAACATGACGGAAAAGAAGGGGAAAAACATGGTCGCCTACTCCCCAACCATAGCAGTTGCAGCTGCCCAGTATAGCCCATTAGAAAGAGCAAGTCTAGAAGTATACCCTACAGTACCAGATTGGTTTCTAAGTTTGATTCTGTAAGTACAGTACTTGACCAAAGTTGACCTCCCAAAATTGGCCAAAATGCTAAGGATTTTCGAAAGTTTGCAAGTCTATATCTAACCAACTATCAAACTTTGGCTACTATAAATGGGCATGCGGGCATAATTTGACTTGCTCTATCACATGGCAATAGTGGTTTTCCTCTGCGTACACCCAGTAAAAAAATTTGACCATGTATTTCCCCCCACATAGGGTCCACTAGAGCGGGGAAAAAACATGGTGACCAAATTTTAAAATTTTAGCGTATGCTTCAGGAAGGCGTAAATAATGCTTCTATAGGAAAGAGAATGCTTTAAAACCACTAAAAACCTCAAAATATGCCAACTTTGAGCATTTTTGAAGCTTCTAGCTCGAAAATTTGATTTGCAGCATCAACATGCCAGGTTTCATAAGTTTCTATGGTAAAACTGAAAATTTTGAAAAAACTTAAAAAATGATGGAATATTGCAACACAACTAACTTGTTTCTAGTGATATTCTGCATATTATGGCCAGTTCCCAGCAGGTTTCATGCCCAAGCAGGTTAGGTACGGCGGATTTAGCATTTTGACCAAAAAAATCTGGTTTTAAGCTTGCTGTGAGGTTAGAATGGTGCCTAGGTAGTTTTGCACGCTAAAAACAGCTGAAACAATGCTTTTAAACTATTCTAAATGGTTGGTTGGTAGAAATCCGTGCCATGTTTTTTTCCCCACACCATGTTTTTTCCCCGATTTGGGGGTAAAAAACATGGACAAATCCTGTTACTGCCAAAGCTGAGTGAGGTATAAGAGAAGTTTGAATATACGATTGCATAGGTATTTGCCCACGGTACATAACGGTATACTCAAACCGATCCAAATCCAAGCGAAGAAAAAGTTGGAGGCTTGCTTCCCTATTCATGTTTTTCTTCCCCCCCCTGACTATATATATAATTAGAGACATGGTTATAAATTATCTGATGACAAACAATTTAATTTGCCCCCAACAACATGGATTTCTGAAAAAGAAATCCACCATTTCTAATGTTTTGAAATCTTTGTATGATTGGTCCAAGATTATAGAATCAGGAAATGTAGTTCATTGCTGTTATCTAGACTTTGCTAAAGCTTTTGATAAGTTTCTCATGCGAAACTCATGTACAAACTTGAAAGGTATGGAATAAAGGGTAAATTATTAAATTGGATCCGCGCTTTTCTTTCCAACCGTTCTCAGTTTGTAGAAATAAACGGTCAAGCATCAGAAAGAAGTAAAGTCATTAGTGGAGTACCGCAGGGAACCGTGTTAGGTCCCGTTCTCTTTTTGGTATACATAAACGATGTCGTGGATTGTGTAATACAGGCAAAAATACTGATATATGCTGATGATGTTAAATCGTATTTAGCAGCGAAGAAATCTAGTGTAACTGATGGTCGTCTACAAGATGATTTAAATCGGTTGTATGCTTGGTCAGTTGAATGCCAGAGAAAATTTACAAAACGTATCCCCGGTTTTGAAAACCTTACATACCCGGAACGTTTGCGTATACTTGGGTTTACTTGGGTTTGCGTATACCTGGGTTTTAACCCATTTGATTCAGAGTCTTTTCCTGTGATGACCAGTAGTGATCAGGTGGACGGTGCCGATTGCGATCTAATCTTGTCGGATGTGGCAACCTCACTGCCTGAATTCCAACCTATTTGATTTTGGTTTTAACCCATTTGATTCAGTTTCTGGATCAAATGGGATTGTCTGTTTAGAGCGGCCGCGGAAGAGGCCTCTGTCTGCTATTATCTGCTTGAACTGGCTATTCTTCCACCTCTAGTCCTACATTTATCGCGTTACCTTGGACTTATATTATATACGACGTCAACGAACTGTCTGTCTCATCTCGATTTTCGACTGTACGATTCTCCCGAATTGCTGGAATTTTAACTTTTTGGTATATACTTTTCTGCTTTCTGACTTTCTCTTATACTTAACCACATTTACTACCTTCTTACTGACTCTACTGATCATGCCGTCCCCTT
>JASAND010014313.1:0-26108 GCA_030248195.1 Trissonchulus latispiculum
TGCCAATCTATTTTCTCAACATAATTTCTGGTAGCAGAGCGTGTATGCTACCCGATTGGAATCCTACTACTCCATCTACCGTTTCACTACCAATTGCCTTGCAACCTATCTGCCATAATGACTGACAATCCGGACCTTGATAACCTGCCATTTTCTGTCTGTACCACTATTGTCCCCGAATCTATCCAATGTGATAACTGCGAACGTTGGTGGTGCATCCACTGTATAAACCTAAAATCTAATGGATCATTAACTGACGAATTATATGAGGCCCTGCGCAATTTGGGCAGGCCATTCTCGTGGAACTGCAGTGCCTGCTCCCCATTGACACTGCCGCAACACCTCTTGGTTGGTGGCTTTTACTCCCACAGCGAACTCTTGCAAACGTTTCACTGCAATCCTACCACTCTCCAGGTGAACCTACTACATCCTGCTTTTTTTTTTTTTTTTTTTTTTTTTTTTTTTTTTTTTCCGTTCCAACAACTCCGCCGTTAAGCCCGACCACTGTTGCGCTTACTCGGGCCCTTGCCACTGTTCCATCCCCTGATCCTCCCCCTACTGCCTCCCCGCCCCGTCGCCCTCCAACCACGTCAGAACCAACCCAGCCCACTCAATCGGACGCCATGCAAGCTATTCTTCTGCTGCTGAATCGTCAAGAAGATCAGCGTCGCGATGATGAACAACGTCGGCGGGAGGACATGAGAAGACTGGAAGAACAGCGGAGGGAAGACATGATGAATATGAGAATGTTAATACAACAGATGACCACAAGTGGTCCTCGTCCACAAGCTGGTTCAGAGTCATCCCAAGCAAGAGGTAATGGTAATTCAAATGCTAACATTAGTACACTCCCGAAACTGCAACTACCAGTTTTTTCCGGTGATAGGCTAGCGTGGGCGAATTTTTGGGATTTGTTCGATGTAAACATACACTCACGCTCAGACCTACAAAGCAAACAAAAGCTAGACTACCTGCTACAATGTTTAAAGGGCCCTGCATACGACAAGGTGAAAGGTTTTGGGCTGCAAGGCGACCGTTACGCAGAAGTTATCCATACTCTACAAAAGGCATATGGGGATTCCAATGATGTCAAAATGGATCATTGGAAAGCTCTAGGTAACATACCACCGGTTAAGGACAACCTATCAAATCTAGAAAAGTTTATTGATGAAATTAGAGCTATATCTATTTCGCTGAACCGTTTGGGAGTTGAAAACTCTGTCCTTGATGCCTATGTCCCTCTCTTGCTACAAAAACTACCCCAAGAACTATACAAGAATGCTTCACAGACAGCTATGTTGAAAGATCAGAGTCTCACTAACTGGTCTCTACAGAATCTTCTAGACACCTTAGAAAAAATTTTGAAGTGGAAGGACAAGGATTTTTCTAAGAAAACTAAAAAGACAGATGTTTCAACGGAGCACCAATCTCAAAAGACTGATTTATCAGGAGATCTTGATTCAAGCAGTTCACACACTGAACCCCATTCCACGGTAACTTTCCTGCAACAGGCCAAGCCTCGACAATCTCTTGTTACTACAGCTCTACAAAACAAAGTCTGTTGTCGTTGTGTTTTCTGTGACAAAGAAGGTCACTACAGTGACAATTGCAGGAAAGTTTCCGACGTAAAGGAGCGTCTAGAGATAGCTAAGAAAGGTAAATACTGCTTTAAATGTCTCGGCAAAGGTCACAACGCCAGCAAATGCAAACGTCAAAAGTTATGCTATCACTGCAAAGCTCCAAGTCACAACTCTGCATTCTGTTCCAAAAAAGTACCAAGCATGCAAGCACAGGCTTCCACTCATCACATTACAAATCAACAGGAAATTACACCAACAGAACCCACACAACTGGAACCTATCACTACACTGCAAGTACACTTGGCAGGCTCAACGGAGAAGGACGGAATAATAATGCCATCCTTTCCCTGTTCAGCTGAGAATCCCAGAAACGTCGAAGATCAAGACCATCATTTACATCTTCGTGGAGACTACAGTAGAACATAGGAAGGACTGATTGTGGAATTGGCTGTTTCGAGGCTGAAGTGTAGTTCCCCGAAAGCATTGTGCCTAAGGGAGTGTAGTAGATTGCCATCGCTGGTCCAATAGGGATGACTTTAGAAACGGCCCTTGGGCCCATGATCTGGTGCCAATAATCCATTCCGATTATGACATCGAGGTGTGTGTGAATAGGACTTGTAGGAGGCAGATTGAGGGGGCTGAAGGAACGTATGTACTCCAGCGTTTATTTAGAGTTATCTATGAATGATTTAGGATCTTAGATCTAAGATCTAAGATCTAAATGGATCTGCATATTCACATGCTACACAACTAGAGCGGTACACTTGGAAGTCGTTGCTGATTCAACGGCAGAGTCAGCTCTTAACGCGATAAAACGCTTCATAGCAAGAAGGGGCACCCCAATTAGTTTTTTATCGGACAACGCTAAATATTTCACAAAAGCATCCGAAATATTTGGTGCCATTTGGGGGCAAACTTTCACCCCAGCGGCAACAGAAAAACTGGAAACCTACTTCTCTTCAAAGCAAACTAGCTGGAAATTTATTCCAGAATCTTCTCCATGATTCGGGGGCTTTTGCGAAAGGTTGGTAGCCCTCGTCAAAAGAGCGATTAGGAAAGCCTTGTGGAAAACAAAAGCTTCAGAAGACGTGCTCAACACCGTCATATGTCAGATAGAAGCTACTCTGAACTGCCGTCCACTCTTGCACGTCAACGGCAGTTATAAGGACCTCAACCTGCTAACCCCGGCGAACTTCGCTGCCCCGTCTACGCGCCTGAATTTGCCTCCCCCAGAAGAATCGACCACCGATCCAACCTACGATCCTACAGGGCCGTCAAAGACTGACTGCTTGAAATATTATTCCCTGATACAGAAAAGAATGGATCAATTTTGGGCAGTCTGGAGTCGGCTCTATTTACAAGAACTCAGAGAGTCCCATCTGAACTATTTCAAAAACAAGAAAGGGGAGAAGCCCTGGGTTCCTAAAATTGGCCAAGTATATCTACTCAAGGCCAATACCCCAAAAAACACCTGGAAGCTGGGTAGACTAACTGATATACTACCACCCTCGGATGGGCTTCCGCGCTACGTCAGAGTTCAACTGGCAAATGGAAACTTTTCACGACGTGGCGTACGAGAGCTGGTTCCACTCGGGCTGGACGGTGACACAGATTCCAGCTCTACTGGCCCGGCGGAGGATGTTGAAAACTAAAGAAACAAATTCTTCGAAGATAACATCCGTTAAATATGAAAGCTAAGATGTAACTTTAGAAAGTTTGAAAATATCATACGTTTGATTACTATGACATGTTTTGGATACATAAGTTAGTTTCTATGATAAGTTTCAATGAATACTGCTGCCAATCTATTTTCTCAACAAATGAAATTTTTCAAAAGTGGCCAAATTTGGTGCCAAATGAAAGCCCTAAGCGAGCTGAACAACTTTTGTCATAGAACTGCATGCTCAAAGGGGCTGTGGAGTGCTGGGGTGGGGTGGGGTGGGGACTTAAGGTACTGGTATCCTTTTGTGCAGTGCTTTTGTGGTGATTTTTCGAAACGCTATAACTTTCGCAATTTTGAGAGTTGGAAAGAGCTTTATACATCGTTTTAAAGCTTATAATCTGTACATTAACATGAGCTTACGAAACTAGCAAAATTGGCAAGAAAATAGCAAAGTATTTCCGACATGCTGACATCTGACAGACTGAATATGGACCAAAAACTTTTGAACATCGATTTCTCAAAACTGTGGAAGCGGCCAAAATTTCTTCTTGTGCTATGATATGAAAGACATGTGGGCCGAGGGACATTTTTTTGGATTTGGCTCAACAAGCCTCAATACTCCAGAAAATCCGACAAATGTGCGATGACACGAAATTTCGCAACTTTCTATTCAGTTTTCTCACAACTGGAGTTGTTTTAGCTCGAACCAAGAAAAATGTCCTTCCGCAATAGGGCGAATTTTCATTCAGCCAAAAATCACGCGAATCCATTGGGTAGTTTTTGAGAAATCAATGTTCAAAACAAAATAACCTCAATTTTGCCAAAATGGTTTTTCGCCGAATTCTCTAGCTTAGAGCAACGAACTCCAGCGAATAGGTGTTGATAAAATGCGCAATTGGACGGTGGATCGATTGAGTATAAATAAGTCGAAATTGTCTGTAAGATTTGGCAGTAATTTTGAAAAAACTGATTTCTTCAAAAATGGCCATTTTTTGACCCCAAAAATGGTTTTTGGCTTATACTGCCTTAACCACTAGAGGTAGCTCAAAAGTTGTAAAAGCAAAAATGTTCATTTTGGTGTCCTCTTTCCAGCCATAACAACCAATCCGGTGTAGCTACCATGTACTGAGAGAATAAGGGCAAAAACCAAAACTTTTTTATCCTTACACCTAAAAGTCCGGGACTGGTCCCAGAATGTTAAAGAGCACGAAAATAATGTATTTGGAAAGTTTCATCCACTTTCATGAAGAATTGAAGCTTGTAGGGTCGAATTTACACAAAGCGATACCAGCACCTTAAGCGATTTTCGGTCAAAAATGAAATTTTTCAGAAGTGGTCAAATTTGGTGCCAAATGAAAGCCCTAAGCGAGCTGAGCAACTTTTGTCATAGAACTGTATGCTCACAGCGGCTGGCTGTAGAGTGCTGTGGTGGGGTGGGGTGGGGACTTGGGCGATTTTCGGTCAAAAATGAAATTTTTCACAAGTGGTCAAATTTGGTGCCAAATGAAAGCCCTAAGCGAGCTGAGCAACTTTTGTCATAGAACTGCATGCTCAAAGTGGCTGTAGAGTGCTGTGGTGGGGTGGGGTGGGGACTTAGGCGATATTCGATCAAAAATGAAATTTTTCAAAAGTGGTCAAATTTGGTGCCAAATGTAATGCCTAAGCGAGCTGAGCAACTTTTGTCATAGAAGAACTGCATGCTCAAAGTGGTTGTGGAGTGCTGTGGTTGGCTTGCTTGCTACTGTTGAAAGATATCTATACATACCTTCAGGAGCATACATATATAAAATAATAGAAAACAAGAACAAAAAGTGCTCCTTCGTCGCATGTAAAATACATATGAGTTTTCGTAGGCAGGTTGTACATAAGCAAAAGCTAGCCTGTAAAATACATATGAGTTCCGTAGGGAGGTTGTAAATTAAGGAAAACAAGTTGCAACCGCTTAACATATGAGCCTGTCCTACAACGAGGCTCATATTGGCGTCACAGTGCATTCCACATTAAAGCCTCATTAAAGAACCTCAGCTTCATCCTCATTACGAAAAAATGAATAGACGTTGTGGCCCAGAAGAAATGGACTGAAGTGAATTACGACTGCTCAAGCTGGACTGTACATGCAACCTGATGTTTCCTGAAACACTATGGCACACCTCTAATGCATTCTCGAAACACTTTCACATTATACACACGCAGAATGCGTTCCCACATGGCTGTGAGTCAGAGCGCCTCATGGCGCACCGTATTGAGCATATGCACACTATAATGACTGATCAACATTATATGAAGGATAATTTGTAATGAAAAGCTTTATGCAGTATGTATTTATATAAAAGTAAAATATATATCTGCAAATTATTCGTATTGTGACATACGCCAATATGAGCCTCGTTGTAGGACAGGCTCATATGTTAAGCGGTTGGAACTTGTTTTCCTTAATTTACAACCTCCCTACGGAACTCATATGTGTTTTACAGGCTAGTTTTTGCTTATGTATATACAACCTGCCTACGACTATTTCATGCATATGTATTTTACATGCGACGAAGGAGCACTTTTTGTTCTTGTATACGTAAGTTTTCTGCAAAATCGGGAACAAAATTGTTTTGATTCGAAATTTCCGTAAAGTTCTAAGCTTTTAAGAATTTTTAATGTTTTGAACTCACATTCTCACATTCCAGCCAATTATGATCCCATACAAAGTTATTGGTTAAAAATAAAAAGTTAGGACTGGGGGCGAAGGTTTTAGATCACAAAGTTATTGGTTAAAAATAAAAAGTTAGGACTGGGGGCGAAGGTTTTAGATCAGCCTTCACAGATTTGATTTTTCCGCGGAACCCCCCAGAAGCTGAGAAATGTTTCTATTTCGTGACCTTCAGGAAATTTTTACAGCGCATTCTTTAAAATTAAAAATAAGTAAGACCCAAGATGCACCCAAATGATACAGAAGCTGGACAAAGTATATATTAGTGAAGTGCGCCGGAGCTCCGCTCCGACGGAGCTCCGATTTTCGGTGCTCCGGAGCTCCGGGTACCCGGAGCAGCCATTTTCAAGCTTTGATGCCTGTCTGTTGCTCAGAACTAGGGTACTAATGAAATTTTTGAAGAGTTTTCATGATTTCTTGCTGTAGTCTCACGAACTGTGTGTCAGAACAATTAATTACTGATCGTTTTATTTTTAATTTTTCTATTTTCTCAAGACTGCTGTATGATTAGTTTTCTGGAGACAATTTTTCCAACTTGTCCAGATGACAAAAGTGAAAATTTAAATATTTTATAATTCTAAGCTACGACCTCTAAGAATTGTTTCAATACAACGTTTTTAATCAATTGCCATTAATTAGTCCATTAATCATCAATTATTCCCGTTTCCGATGAAATCTATTCTTCTACGTAAACTTTCAATGTCTACAAATCTTTTCTTTGCTTTCATCTCACACATGTTTTCTAATGTATATTTTCAAACATAATTTCCCCTTGCTCATTTATTTTATGATTCCACACTTTTTAAAAGTTAAACAGCGCATAAAAGCAAATCCGGTCCACGTTTGTTTTGCAATAATTCATCATGGATCAAAAATTTAGTTTTTGACGAAATGCTCGAAACGAATTTTATAGAGTCCTAATCTATGAAGTTTAAACTGCAAATCTTGAAAAGTGAGACATTAGAACTAAACGGCAGTAAACTAACATTGGTTTTTATGTAACCGCAACAGTGTTTTTTGCTCAAAAATGCGCAATGACACACTTTTTTTCTGAAATTAGCAAAAAATTTTGGGCTTGTGCGCACGCGTGCGCACCTTTTCTAGCGACACAAGCAGAGAAAATTACTAAAAATTAGTTGCCCAAAGTGCTCAGAAAAATTGCTCCTGGCTCTCAATTTCACAAGAATCTCCAATTTTTCCTGGGGGCCCCGCCCCCAGACCCCCATCCTTACTTCCCTACTACTGGTTTATCGCTAAATTGCGACCTAACTTTCAGTAAACATGCTAGCATTAATATACAAGCACCCATGGCCTAACGTACGTGTGATTTTCTAGCTTGTATATGCAACTCGCATTGCATATTCAAGTTATGAAATAACTGCTAAATTTTAATTTTATTTTGGCAGTTTTTGGAGAAGTTTACAGAACCTTAACAAGAGATTCCGTGACAGCTAGGTTTACGTATGTTATTATCCGTGTTTTCTCTACCTACCGACAGTTCAAAAAGCATTTAAAAATAGAGATGCTCAGGGCTTAGCCCTGAAAATTACTGAGTCAGATGTCGGAATCATTTTCCGAAAACTGCGTAATTTTCGATGACATTTCAAACTAGCATGTATTTTTGTTTTTATAAAAAGCAGAGAGGATTCTTAGCTTGAAAACAACTTAAAAATTGCCTAAAGGATTCATCATTTTGCGAAATTTATGGATTCCATTTGTGTCAATAAAACTTGATACAAATTTACTTTTACTTCAATAAAACTTGAAGATTATCATACGTACATACAGTAATGGTTGCTATTTTGTAAAGTCTTGCTTCTGCGCCCCAGACCCGTCGTTGCAAAGATAAGTGAGTTTGCAAATTTATTCAGCCATTAAGTTCTGGAATCTTATAATCAACAGCTCTCAACATTGCAGAAAGGTCGTGCAATTACTATTAAATGCAAAACAGAAATTTTATGCTAAATTTTAGCATTTTTCCTGCTATGCGCACTTTTTTAGCAAATTGCGCAAAAAATTTTGGGGCAGTGCGCAGAAGAGCGCAAAAGTGTCCGAGCAAAAAAAACACTGAACCGCAACATATATAATGCATAATGAAACAGCCACGAGTTCTGGGAGAAGTTGTCAAAGTCTGAACTCATTTCAGATCAAAAATATAGGCTAGCAAATAGAACAAATGTTTATAGCAAAAGAATCAGATTCTGAACATACAAATGCGAAGCGCTATATAGTAAAAAGTGAGTAGACGTGCTTTTCATTGCAAAAATAATTTGCTTAGCTTAAAATAAAATTTTTACAATTTTAGCCTTCACAAACAGTCGGAGCTCCAGCTCCGGTGCTCCGACAGCCCGCTCCGGCCGGAGCTCCGGAGCGGGCAATTTGTTCAGAGCACATCACTAGTATATATATATATATATCACCAAATAGGGTATTTGGTACGTACTCATTTTTGGGTGCGAAACACGTATATATGATGGTTGGTATGATATATATAGTTATTTCGCGCCGAAGGCGCGAATTTTGTTCCTCCCCTGGCTACGCGCTTAGTGTTCTATAATCCGGAAAGTGCCGTGTATATACTTACGAACTTCGACTGGTTATCGAAGGTAACCCAGGTATCGAATTAATAATTGCCAAAATGGGTTTTTTGCAAAGCCATGTCGGCATACCCAACTGCTTACCGTATTACCTACGTACGCCCTATGCTTAATCATAAATTCACCTCAGTTCCTTGCTATTCTCAAATGAGTTGAGATTGAAAACCCAAATAAATGAGCATACATAATGGGTTTATAAATATAAGTTCGCACAGTCCAGGTATACGTATATATACGTACTTATTTAGTGAGGGTACAATATGCTACGTACTTACTTAGCTAGATTAAATTACCTTGCATTCCATTTGGCAGGTATATAAGGTTTATCAGTTGGGGCCAGGGTTTTTTTTTTGAAAATCGGACCTGCGTAAATTTTGCGTATTTTTGTTTTCGAGTGCGTATTTTTAAGCTTGACTGCGTAAATACGCAGTATTTTACGCAAAAAAACCGTGGTTGGGGCTGAGAAACGTAAAGCCTGGCTAACTACTGTTGCAATCACCTTTTATGCATTTTTCAGTTGATGCGTCGCGAGGTAGACTCTATTTACTGATGGAATGTTGTGCCTAACGTTCCTCTTAGAACTCATTCATTAGTAAAAATGCTAACCCTGAACTGATAGAAGCAGGGGCAAGTTTCCTCCTCTTTCCATGCACGTAAATTCTTTAAGTTAATTTGTGACGTTGACTATATCATAGCCACGGCCCACGATATTTTGAAAGTTTAATCCTTTCGGACCTCGGCTACGCACGTACGTAGAATTTCTAGAATTGCTCTTTGCTTCTGTCCAGAATATTGTCAGCTTGTATAATTGCTTTGTAGTGTTGTTGTTTATATATCTGCGTTATACCCACTTCGCCCATTTTGACCTAGAAAAACCACGGGGCTTCTCAGTCTGAGTTTTCAAACAAGTAAAAGTAAAGTAAAAAATAGGGGCTAAAAGTTCAAAACTTTGTATTGAAATTTATAAATATACATGTATATACTCCGTAAATAATTATTTAAATGTTTGCATAGCGTTCAAGTTTGTTACAAAATTTAAAAACTTTCTCAATTTCTGGAGGGGGTGGGCACTGCCCCCCAGACCGCCCCTGACCCCCGACTTGCATGTTTGCGTGTCTCCATCTGTTTTAAAACTTTGAAGCTTGAACCATAGAAAAGTTTAAATTTAATAGTTCAATAATGTTGTTATTACGTTACCAAGCGTGAATTAGCTACAAAGTGATAGAGCAAATGTACTAAAGTCTGACCAAAAAATGTAGGGAGCGAAATTGTTTTGTTTATGCTGAATTACCGGTACATTTTTGCTGCAGCAATGTATATATTTTCTGAACCGTCATGGCATGAACTTTCTGTTGGCTGAAAAAATTTTTTTAAAAAATTAAAATCCATCAAAAGAAGCCGATTTTTTAAGTTTTGAAAGATCACTAGAAGTCAGGAACTAGCCGTTCGGTGAAAAATTAGCCCATGTCCCAAACATTTTGAATCCCGAATATCAGCTCATTTCGTCAGGAATTGCGATAGTTATTCAATTTTTTCGATTTTCAAAAACCTTTGATCTTTGCCGCTTTTCCAAATTTGACTGGCTATTACTCGCGACTCACTCAATGCAAAACTTTTTTAATTGGACTTTCAGGACCGCTTACGTGTTAGCTTTCATGTGCTATATGTGGTTTTTCAAAATTTGAAAATCGATTTTTTCGAAAAGTACCACTTTTTGACCCAAAATTTCGACAATGCGAATCCAGCAAAAGTGGGTAAAAGTAACATTATCATAAAGTTTAATCTGAGCTGAATCCAACGATATAAAGTTTTCGTGGCTACGACTTATATTGCACCCGTAATGAATTTTTAAACAATTTCGC
The DNA here is from genome assembly GCA_030248195.1 of Trissonchulus latispiculum. NCBI lineage: Eukaryota > Metazoa > Nematoda > Enoplea > Enoplida > Ironidae > Trissonchulus > Trissonchulus latispiculum. The sequence goes on from JASAND010014313.1 coordinate 10,404, forward strand.
TTTTTAGCGGTTTTTGGCTAGTTTGCACTGTTTGCAGCAAATCAATGCACAATATACCACAACTTGTCAGAAATCAGCTGAAATAGGAAATTGTTTAAAAATTCGTTGCTGGGGTAATTTAAGCCGTAGCCACGAAAACTTTATATCGTTGGATTCAGCTCAGATTAAACTTTATGAAAATGTAATTTTTACCCACTTTTGCTGCATTCGCATTGTCGAAATTTTGGGTCAAAAAGTGGTATTTTTCGAAAAAATCGATTTTCAAATTTTGAAAAACCACATATATCACATGAAAGCTAACACGTAAGCGGTCCTGAAAATCCAATTAAAAAATTTTTGCATTGAGTGAGTCGCGAGTAATAGCCAGTCAAAGTTGGAAAAGCGGCAAAGATCAAAGGTTTTTGACAATCGAAAAAATTGAATAACTATCGCAATTCTTTACGAAATGAGCTGATATTCGGGATTCAAAATGTTCGGGACATGGGCTAATTTTTCACCGAACGGCTAGTTCCTGACTTCTACTGATCTTTCAAAACCTAAAAAATCGGCTTCTTTTGATGGATTTTAATTTTTTAAAAAATTTTTTTCAACCAAGAGAAAGTTCATGCCATGACGGTTCAGAAAATATATACATTGCTGCAGCAAAAGTGTACCGGTAATTCAGCATAAACAAAACAATTTCGCTCCCTACATTTTTGGTCAGACTTTAGACTTAGATATTTGCATAAACCATAATTTGTTCCACACCAAGGTGTATGATAAACGTGACGATTTTAACTTTCGCATAAACCGGTTCCCTGATCCGACAACAAATATTTCGAAATCAGTTTTCAATAATATGATAGATAACCAAATATGCAGAATAGCTATCATATGTTCGTGCAAACAGTATTTTTATGAACAACTAATATCATTAAAAACAAGCTTATTAGAAAGAGGATATTCACACAAACTGTTCAAAACAGTATTAAAAAGGACATTAATACAAAAAAGTTGGATTTGCACAAAATTTGATACAACGGACATTCATCTATTACTTTCCAAAAAACCCAGTTAGAATAAAGCTCACACCACTGATGCAATTAAGTGCCGCATGGCACTCGATGTAATTACTGGCCACAGGCCTTAGATATAATTAATGGCCATATGGCCATAGATGCAATTACTGGCTTCACGCCACCGATATAAGTACTGACTATCAAAACCTCTGTGCAATCTGGCTTTTTGCCACCGATATAATTATGTGCCGCCTGGCACTCGACGAAGTTACTGGCCACGGGCCATAGATATAATTACATTAATGAAATAATGGGAAATGTTTTTGTTTTTTGTTTTTTGTTTTTACTTGCATGCATACACTAAACAACACGTGTGTATGGGACCACAGGGCAGAAACGCTTTTCAATACCTTTTACTCCGGGGGCTCAAAAGACCTAAAGCTGCAACTAGTATGTCGATACGCCACTGACGACGCCCGCCGAATACTAGTATCAGTCTGGCAGAGTGGTCAGCGAGTGAATGCACCTAACTCGTATGAATGTATATGTAGCACATAATCGTATTGAGTACCATTGACTTAATATACAGTTTAATACATAAACGTTAAGACTTGCCTGAAGCGTCCATACATGACATAAATACGGGATACATAAACTCCTAGAAAACACCTATCTACGAATCTCTCTCCTTCTTTTAACTTGTTTGTAAAACCAGAAAATTTTATCCTCCCCACAAAAGTCATTAGACGAAACCGCCCCCCTCTGAAAATTTTTAGTATATATATATATACCTACTTTACTGCAGAGGAGTATTCACTTTTTGGATAGAAAGAAGGGTAGTTGTGGGGACCCTCAGTATAGTCAAGCGGGAAAAAACCCATTTCAATATGCGGGAAAAAAAAACTCACCTCCAGTGTGGGCTTACCGGTATGAGCTATATAGGATTTTGATAGCCTATCTTGAAGAGCGTCAAAAATAACCCTAGAGGCTGCATTATTGTTGTTCCGTCTGCTTCCCTGCAAATTTTTTGGGACTTTGAAATTTTCGAAAATTTTGGTCCGTCCAAGTGCCGAAATTTGGCAAACTTTGGCTGGCCACCCTGAACTACTGGAAAGACCTAGACCAAAGCGGATAGTATGTATGTGTAGGCCATCTGTTGGGCTTCATGATGATATATGCCACACTGCTCTAACCCCTCCGGTGCGACCTGGGGGTGACCTAGAGTTGGCGGGGAAAAAAAACCCATCGGCGGGAAAAAAACCCACTTTTCAAAATTGAATATTTTTCTAACCGTTAACAGGAAAGGTCAAACTAATACATACATTTGTTTAATAGAGCCTATAGATTAAATTGGTATAGGTTTTACCCGGGTTCGTTCTGTTATGGGTGGTCCAGGGGGTCTAAATCGGACATGGTGCCATTTCAAGCCAAAATTTCAATTTTGGCCAAAAATGCTTATTTTTGCCTTAAAATGGGTCTAGTTTGGCTCTAAATACAGGCAAAACACGTTTTCTACACGATAGGATGCTTAAACTGCCAAAAATAAACAATTTTTAAAAATTTCCAAAATTTGCCTATGTTTACGTGTTAAACATACAAAATTTTCAAAATTCAATTTTTTCTGAAAATTTTCAAAAATGTTGGTATTTTTCGATGTAGACCTACTAAAAACAACCCGCTCTTTCGAATGGCACCGTCAAAATTGTTCTGGCACGCTTCCAGCAAAAAATCCGGGTGGGTTTTTTCCCGCCGATGGGTTTTTTCCCGCATTGGGTTTTTTTCCCGACACGGAAAACTTTAATTTCTCCATAACGGCAGGGTCTAGGGAGACAAACTATACCTCATTCGAAAGCTTAGGGCAAACCCTAATTAAATATAGTATCAAAGTCGTGCTAACCCAAACCAGTCGAAAGTTCTGGTCCAAGAAAAAAAAGTGGGGTTTTTTCCCGCTTGACTATATAAGTTCAACGTAAACAAACCATGCGAGTGTAAAAAGTGAATATATATAACGGTTCAAGATACGTTTATGCATTCAGATAAAATGTGTTTCTGAGTAATAGTGTATATATATATTTTACAGTATATATTTTTAATTTCTAAGGTTTTCTTGCCTGACTCTTTGCTTTTTGTTTCAGTTCAAGACTGCCTGGCCTATATGCAGAGTGGATGTGAATTGGTGAAGGTTCGCTCCAATGCTCGTCGATACCGAAGATTTTTCACCCTGGATGCTGATTTTTCTCATCTTCGATGGACACCAACAAATAAGAAGCCGCACAAAGCTAAAAGTATCTATGTCAACATGGTTAATGTTAAGTAACGTATATATATATATATATATATATATATATATATATATATATATATATCATAGGGGTCGCGGCAGCGACCCCTATAATATAATGTGTCTGAAAAGTGGCTGGAGACAGTGTAAAATAAGCTTCGCAGACGCTGCGCAAAATCGTGCGCGGATCTTGCGCAGATTTCATGCGCAAATTGTGGACCACATCGAGTTTGTTTAGTATGTGTGCGAAGTTTCAGCCCCGTATCACTTACCGTTAAAAAGTTGCGCCCCGGACGGGTTATCAAAGTGATGTTTTTTATTTTTTCCGGTTTCCCCTATTTGATGGTTGCGAAAATTCGAAAATGAAAAACGGAAACTTCTCGCTATCTATTCAACTTAGAAATACAAATCTTTCATACAAAGGTTGTCTCGCACGGAGAATTGATTCCCGCAGTCAGTTTTACCGTCCGGCCTATCCATCTTGCTAGGCTACAGTTCCACTTTGCCGTTGGGAGGGTCAAGTCGACAACCGCTTCCTTGAGGTCCATAGTAGGCTTTATTTAGCCTCTCAAAACTTTGTTTATAGGGGTTTTCTGGTGCGCCCAACTCATTTCCGGTGTCCGTTTTGCCGGTTGACCCACCTATCTGGTTGGGCTGGTTCCACTTTGCCGTTTGGAGGGTCGGGTAGGGAGTCAGGTCGTCTAAAACAAAATTTTTCGAAAGTGGTCACATTCGGTATAAAATGAAAGACCTAAGTGAGCTGAACAACTTCTGTCATAGAACTGCGTACCCAAGGTGGCTGTAGGGTGCTGTGGTGGGGACTTATGCGATTTTGGGTCAAAAATGAGCTTTTTCAAAAGTGGTCAAATTTGTGTCAAATGACAGTCCTAAACGATCTGAACAACTTTTGTCATAGAGCCAGCCTCCCAAACTTGCTGTGGCGTATGGTACTTCTGTCTTTACGTTTTCAACCGGTATTTAAAGGATATATACAAAAGTAACAAAAATGCTCCGCACAAACGGGGATAATAAGTGTGTTGGGTCTATGTCTATATATCCTTTAAATTCCGGTTGAGAAAGTAAAGGCATAAATCCTACAGCAACTTTTGGTGGATGGTTCCATGGCGAAAGTTCTTCCGTTCGCTTCGGGTTTTCATTTGACACCAAAATTTGGCAACTTTTGAAAAATTTTATGTTAGACCCAAAATCGCCTAAGTCTCCACCCCACCCCACCACAGCACTCTACAGCCACTTTGGGTACGCAGTTCTATGACAAAAGTTGCACAGCTCACTTAGGGCTTTCATTTGATACCAAATTTGACCAATTTTCAAAAATTGTCTTTTTGACCCTAAATCGCCGTCTTTTTGTACATCACATATATATTGACGGTGTGCCTATCTATGCCTCTGTTTCAGTTACGATTGATGCCATTCGAGAAATTCGTCAGGGAAGGAATTCGGATGCCTTGCGCCACTCCGAGGGCTCCTTTGAGGAGTTCCCGGAGGAGTGCGCCTTTTCCATCCTGTGGGGCGATCAGTTTGAGTCCCTGGATCTCGTGGCCCATTCTGCTGATCAGGCTAACATCTGGGTCACGGGCCTCATGGCCCTTTCTGGGGGAACTCATAAAGAGAATGGTTTGTTGTTTGTTATGTGTGTATGCATGATGTTTTTATGTGTATTTTCATTATGTACGTAATTAATCTGGCTTTCTCCTAGGCAAAACTTTGGGGAGGAGGGAAGCCTGGGTGGTCCTCTACGAGTCTGGAGGGGATACAGATTTCTGGGCGGGGGCGAAAATTGTTTCGAAAAAAGTTTTAAAAAAATAGCTATTTGTTGCCGCTGAGCAAAAATTATGCAATTTTCTGCCTAATTTTAAGCTTAAAAGAAGCCGGAAAACATCTTGAAAATTTACCCTCAAAGCCCCATTTTTCTGTAGACTTTTGAAGTCTGGGTGGCCGGCAGGCCCTAATGCTGGAAGGGGGCGATTTTGAGGAGGAGGCGACCCGAGTCTGGGGAGGAACCGATTTCTGGGGGCCTTCCACCCCTGTAGGAAAAAGTTTCTCTTTCAATTACCCCCAAAAATGCCAGTGCTTTAGATGCGCTCGCTGTGTCACAGTTAGGATGGTGAGGAGATTTTTCCCATATGAGAAAACCGTCGTCTTTTCTTCGTCTATATAGCCGCCTTATATCTACTAAAGATATAACTCTAAATATATGTGAGAATATGACTGTAGCATTGGCTCGTTTGGCCGACGGCGCTTTTAAAAAGACAGTAGAAGTTGCATAGTTTCATGGATAGCTTTGTTTTTTGTATATGCATTATATACGTATTACACAGATATATATACGCGCATGCATATTGTAGGATAGACGTCTCAGAAGCTTTATCTCTGACTCGGACATGCTTTCTTGTTTTCTATTTTCTCCCTTTCTCCTACTTTGTTTTCTGCCCTAACAATTTCTAACGACACTTATCCTTATGCACTTTTATCACTTTCATATACGTACGTATGTGCATGTTTTCCATACATACGCACATGATTCTTGTATGGTGTATAGACGCATTACAACATGAAAGCTTGCTTGCTAATATAAGCATTAAGAGACAATGGAGAAAGGTTAACAGAGGGAACAGGAACCGTTATAAAGACTGATTACAAGAACTTTTGTTCCGCGCTTTGTTTTTTCTTTCTGGTTTCATTTCTTTTGTTTTTTCTACAGGTTCATATTTCCTGTAGCTTCAGCGCCGCAGCCATATTTCCTAATAATGAGGCTATTTTTATATTCTAGTACCGGAAGGACGTGAAAATATGGAATTTTATGCATAAAACATTTTGTATCTAAAAAATGGAGCCAAAAACCAGTAATGACGATTTCGTTTCTCTCTTTGAAATGATTAACAGATTGACTGTTCTGAGATTATTCTGGCCTTGAATTGAATGGGTTCTTTTTGTATTGGGAATGGTGGTGGGTGGCTTGGCCTGGTCTAAATAAGAATTCTTGTAGTGTTGCTGTAGAGTATACAGTGAGTGGGAAAGAAAAGAGTTATGTACGCACGTTCCCAACTGTCCAAGAGTTTTTGGCTTCTTTCACCTGAGACTGGCTGGCAGTTTTTAAGTTTGAAAGTGGGAAGTGCAAGTCTAAGGCAGAGATGTAATATACCTAAATAAGATAAACATAGAATTAGCTATTTCTGAGCCTAATATGAGCTTATAATCCTTAAATTTGTTGAAAATGCGGTACTTTTGAGTCTAATTCAACCTTTTTATTCATTAGGTTGGGAAGTTGGGTTTATGATTTTTAATTCATTTGCTTTTATTCGTGTCTAATGTTTTGTCACAATCGGCAGGATTCTACTCTACGTATGTAGCTAGATAATGGCTAATACCTGCCGTGCTGTGCTTATTTAAGGTATATATAGTACGTACGTGGTACGTATACATATATTTTTACCTTTTTAGGAGCGCAGGAAGCGCGAAGGGTTTTGGGAGGGGGAGTGTCAAATGAATTTCTATTTCTGAGGAGAAATTGGATTCAGAGCCTTAATTTCTTTGTGTATTTAACGGTTGATAGCTGAACTAAAAGTACCTCTGTTATGTAGCTTCGGTCTCCATGAAAAAAGGCAGGAGTTAGCTGTCTTGGTTGTGACTTGTTTCCTCTTGTTTGAGTTTGCTGTTGCTCAGTTGCTTAATACAGCTTTGTAGCTATTGAAAAATTTCTGCATCACTAATTTCATTACGTATTTAGTCAAGCTAACCAAAGAAGTGTTTTAACACTTCTATTGCATAAACGTAACGAGAGTATATTACCAAGAGTATACCGTGCATATATCATTGCTTTGTATATATATATATGTAAATATATATATATATATATTTATAGTCAAGAGTGCATAATAACTAAGAGTGTGACAAGCATCACGCTAGGCTTGCTACATGATCTGCACAACGGCTGACCCCCCCCACAAATTAGACCCATCACTTCAAAGAAACTAGTACGCTATGCCTACGTTCGAAAGCTCGGAAACACTACTACTCAGTAAGTCCAAAAGTGTTCCTAGCTTCAGTGCATAAACATAGTGCGCAAGTTTGTTTGAAGTGATGGGTGTAATTTGTGGGGGATCAGCCGTTATTGTGTAGGTCATGTCACAAGCCTAATAAATAACTAAGAGCGTTACGCTTGTCACATTCTTATTTATTGTGTACTCTTTATTTACGTATATATAAATGTTTTTATTTTGTTTGTTTAGGAGGATTGGGTCCTGTTCTATCCACATCCCACACTCTTCGAGATAAATATCCTTTTTGAATTATTTGCATAGTTGTTTACTTTATCACTAATATATGCCTAGGTAGTATAAAAACTGTAACGTGTGCATGCATATACAGCGTAACAGCTTTCATTTTGTAGCTTCGCACGAACGTGCGTAGCAGGTTTTAGATTTTCTATTTAATCTAGTACGTAGGTTTTGTTTTGTGAGGGATTTAGAATCTCGTTTTAAACAATTTTACTTTAGTCTAGAAATTTTGTTGTTCGTATTGTTTCCTTTTGTAGTATATATGCGCATACGTATATATAAGTACAAAACGTTATGTATATAGCATTCATCGTCTAACCTATGTATACGGATACGCACTTGGCTTCTATATACATAGAAAAGCCACATGCCATTATACTTTGATTGAGACGGAATATGATAAAATACATATACGAACGAATAAAAAGAAATGAATTTGCGACGGTTCTGACCGCGTGGAAGACCTCCTTCAACTGGTCATCGGGTATCGGGTCGGCTTACCGGATTTGCGTATATAATAATATGTTTATTTTATCCTCCTTTCAGAAGATTCCATCCCGAAGATGCCCATCCTCCGAAGTTCACAGATTTCAGAAAAATTCATGGCCGACTCCTTCAGTTATCTTTCTGTTTGTCTTGCTCTTCCTAAAATCCTCCCTTCCCTAAGCAAGCGGCCTCAATACAACTCAAGAACCACAAAAACATTTATACCAGGTCTTTAGATCAATGACAGTTTAGTGGTCCTATCTGTAGCGACCTGTTGTTTAGTAAGATCAGAGGTCGGTCCGGTTTTCCTATCTGAGCGCGTAACTACCTTGGGAGTAGGAAATGCTCAATTGTTCACGGCGGACAGTGTCCGCTTATGCCGCCATAGTGACAATATTAATGTTTACGAACATATTTATCTTTTTGTTAGCTTTTGAGGGTTCAAGTTTTCATTATAAGAAGAGAATAGTTTTGAGCCTATAGCATAAATAAGCAGTAATGGCAATAGTCAATGCGCCCGATAGCTGAGCCAGCTCGGGTTGGTCTAGAGAAAACCCAGTAAGTGTAGGTACCTACCTGTGTATATAAATTGTTGTTGGTGCACCAGAAAGCTGTGCTGGTGAAGTTTCTTACACACACATAATTTAATTAGTCTTCAGTCAGATTTGTTGCAAATGGTCGCATTATATGCAGCATATTTGAGATAGCCACCCAACGGAATTCCCCATGTCTTTATTTTCTTTATTTTTCATCTCGTCGTGTTTGAGTTAAAGCTAATTACAATGCATTAGCAATAAGCTAATTAGCTGCTGAAGCCAAATGATTTGTCTCTCCATTCTGCCTACGTTTTATATGCTTGTTTATTATTGATAGGTTTCACCTAATTAGTGTATTGCCTTTTTATTCAGACTTTTTACTTTTGTCTCAATATCTGTGCTAAACCAACGCCCCTTTCTTAGTTAGACTGCTTTTGCCCAGGAAAACTGTTTGTTTATATAAAGCGAGCTTCTGGCATTTGTATAATTAAATATATACAAAAATATTTTAAGTAGCTTTGCTTGGGAAATTTAAACTACCATATTTGGCATACATACACGCAAATATATAGTTCGTACGTACGTATGTACCTGCCTATTTTATGTATGATAGGGTAGTGCTGCAACCTGCAACCTGATAGCATATACGTAGTTCGAAATTGGCTTCTTTCTCATCCCGACATTCCGTCGAACGCACATATTAGAGTACAATCATGCATAAATCAATTAAATGAAGACAATTGCTGTAATTTAAAAACGTATAATTTGTGAACCTAAATTTTTAGATATATAGCATACCATAGCATTTAGCATACCTATCTATCACCTAAACTTTATTCAGTGCCGACGTTTCTCCTTAACTCCTACCCATTTTCTGGCGGTTTCACATGGCTGACAGAGTCCTTTGAATCGTTTGCTGCCAAACTGCCCTCACCCCGTCCCTCCGCTGTGGCTCGATCTCCCCGGCTGCCCCTAGTCCAGGCTAACTCGGCCCCGCCGTCCTCGCCCGGGCCGCCCCAGCAGCTGCTCCTGGACAAGCCTCCAGGGTCCGGTGACCGACCCAGCTCCCGTGGACCCAGTCCCACTCCTCACCAGGACTCGTCCTCCCCCTCCCCCACTCCTTCGCCTCGCTATCGAACCATCACAGAGCCGGAGCTGGTCAAGCTCTGCCTGTCCCTGAATGAGCGTCTGCTGGTCAGTCGGCTGAAGCATAAGGCTAAGGTATGCTGCTGCTGTTGTGCCGTGCTGTGCTACAACTGCAAGGTAAAAGTTGCGGAACTTGTGTCAGTTGATAGTTGTGGTTAAATTACCTATACTAAGGAGGAGATTAACAAACTATGACCTAGATGGGCTCCTGGCTGGCTTTTCCTGGGCAAAAATTTCTAAGGGGGGGAAGTCTGGGGGGGGGAGAAAATTTTTTCGAAAAATGCTTAAAATATAACTACGTATTTTTTGAGCTGAGCTAAAAATTTAACTACTAAATTTAAGCTTAAAATAGCTAAAAAATCATAAAAATCTGACGAAGCCGGAACAATTATCCTAAAAGCTCTATTTTTCTGTTGACTTTTGAAGCCTGGGGGGCGACCCAAAGCTGAGGTTAACCGATTTCTACCCACCCCCTCCCCCCCTGTAGGAAAAAGCCAGCTTGGCCCCAGCTACCCATGGTGTACCGTGGACAGCATGCAGGGGACAGTGAGGCAGTCATACTGGATATGAGAGGGGAGAAGCAAAGATGGAAACACTGTTCCCAAATAGAAAGACAGCATGTTCTTAACTATATATTCCTATTCCCTGTTGTAAATTTTCTATGAGCAGTAGAAAAGAAAGGGGTGTTTTGTATTTGTAGCCTACAAAGCTCTAACTTTGCTGTCATTGCCTTTTTGGAAATGTTTACAAAATGTTTCCATGATCGTGGCATTGCTTTTTAGCAGCACAGTGTTGTTAGTCTCCGTCAGGATTTGTTGTTGCTTTTGTGTAGGAACTGGATAGCAATAAAGGTGAGGATGAACGAGGTCGCTATACCTGTGAGGATTTTCTGGAAATCTATCGAGATGTCGCCACTCGACCAGAGGTCTATTTCCTTATGGTCAAGTAGGTAGTAGGTCTTGTGTGTTTTCTACTGGGCTTGTTTTTACGTTCCTGTTGCAATTTTGTCACCTTTTAGTCCTGTGGCTATTGTGACAGTTGTACTGTATGCACTCCTGTGTCTAGTGAAAATGGCGTTGCCGTTGTTTATGGTATTTCTATGTAGCCTTTCAAGGCAATAAAAGAGGGGGTTTCACCAGTTCTAGTTTGATTGCTCGGGATCATGTTTATCGCTGCTTAATGATAGAGTCGGTTAACGCGCGCAATTGTTAGTTTTTTCTGTCAAAGACTAGCCAGGCTTAGCTAACTCGAGTTTTTTTCGTTTCCCTTCCCCGTTTCTGGTGTGGTTCACTATTCTTTTTGATTTTTACTGATGATGGTCTGCTTCAGGTATGCAAATAAAGACTATCTGTCGGTGGATGATTTCCAACAGTTCCTGGAAGCTGAGCAAGGGGTAAGAATGGAGATGACTTATCTTGGCCACATGTTGAAGTTGACGAGAACATGTTTTTTTAATTTTCTGGTAATAAAACTGGTTAATGATTAACTTTTTGACAATATGCTAGCCTATATTGTACAATCGAACTGAAAAAAGCAGTATTTGCTTTTACTTCATTCTACAGCGTTTAATGTAGTTTGCAAGACTTTTTTCTGCACTTTTTTCAGTTAGCTGGAATTAGCAAAGACGAATGCTTAGATTTAATTAAACGATTCGAACCATCTCCTATGGGCCAGGCGGACGGCCATATGAGCATTGACGGTATTAGCATTGTTGCATATTAAGAGTAGTGGAACTAGTATGTACGTAGTTGTTGCTACCATGTAAAGTAGTTAGTTGTGGTACAATCCTGAAAAGTTCTTTACTTTTTTCGGGCCATGGGAGTTTTTGGAAAAACATTTTTCGTTCTTTGTGCTAGCCTTATTCAGTTACCAATCCAAACTACAAAAGTCGATCATAGTAGAATATATCATGCGTATGCTGTTCTAGTAGCGTGTTACGGTTCTTCTTGTTTTGTATTGAAGACATGGCAGACTGAAAACTACATAACTGACGTCTTCCTAAACAGACATTAGCTACATTTTATACACGTACGTCTGGGATTTAGGAAATTTTCCTCGGTTGTCTGTCCGGCTATGCCTGTTTTTAGCATCCACACAATTTTCCTTGTTCTTTGTTTTGACTGTAAATGAGGGGCGACGAACAAAGTATGCTAGTTGAGGTCCAGAGCTTAGCTACGAAATTGAATGTACGTATATTACTTTTGCTAATAGTATGCACGTGTTTCTGTGGAAAATATGGTACTGTAAAGTGTAAACAGTGTAACTGGTCTATGGCCCTAACGACTGGACTTTTGACTAGTCTAGAAGGATGTGATTTACTGTGTTTTTTGCGAAAAAAACTGCGAAATTCCGCACTTTTTTGAAAATTCCGCAACTTTTTTCGGAGCTCTGCGTAAAGTTCCGCAAAAAATTTTGTCTTTGAGTAGACATTTTCAGTTGTCTCAGATGAAAAATAAACGTGTTTCTGATACTTTTTGAAGAAATTTTTCAAAAAATTTCGCGCCTTCGGCGCGTATTTCAATATACGTAGACACCTTTCAATCTTAGCTGAGAGTTAGAATGCCTAGTGACAGCTATGCAATGAAATTCTTTTAGCCTTGAAACCATAATATACCATAATTTTAAACTATTATTAACCTATTAGCAGTTTGCTTATATCTTAGGATTTTACTGACAGTCGAAACTAAACTTTTGAGAATTTCCACTAAGGATTTTCCTCGGTTTTACAAAATTTTCTCAGCTTCTGGGGGCTCCGCCCCCAGACCCCCGTATCTCTAAGTCTTCTTGTAAAACACGCTTATGCATGCTTCGACTTTCAAAAAATAGTTATTACTTGATTAGTACCATGCTTTAAATATTAAAAATGTGTTTAAATACACCCAAATTACTAAAATTCATTAGTTATTATCTTTAAAATACTAAAAAATAAGTATTTCGCAATTTTTTGCGAACTTCCGCAAAAAATTTTGGAGGACTGCGTAAAAGTTCGCAAAAAGTTTCGACGAAAAAAACACAGATGTGATAGTTTCTGAAAAATAACAGGGGGAGTTCAGGGTATGTTAAGGGTTTTTCCGGGTGGGGGGGGGGGGGCGGGGAGGGGTGAATTTTCGGATTGGGATGTTTTGCAAAAATGAGCCAAAAATGGCATTTTTTGTATTTTTTAATGTAGAAACGCATAAAGTTCTTAAGAATGCCTGGACTTTTTTTAAATTAAACGCGAGTAAATCACGCTGGGTTAGTATTGGTTTTTAGTTTATTACAGCAGCGTGATTTTCTCCGCGGCCGCCCAACCCCGATGCCGCGTCCACATACAACCGTGTATTACATCTACCACGGAAAATTTAGCTAAAAATAGCCATTTTTACGAAAAAACTCGGGCGAAGCTGGGAAAATTCTGGAAATTTGCCTATTTTGGCGAAAATTTAGGTACCCTGGTCAGACAGTTCGTAATATTACTTAAAGTTTATCTGTCACATATGGGCACTCGGAGAATGGAAAGTAGGAAATTGTATTTTCTGGTATAAAGTAAGCGAATAGAAGATTGTTGGTATTGACGCTGTTTGTTGGTACGTATTGACGCTGTTAGCAAAAGTTGTAAAGTATGAAAGAAAATCAGGTTTTGCGTGTTTTTTGGCGTTTCAGGGTTCATCAGTTACCTAGTCTCCAGTGAATGCGATATCTTTGACCCAGCCCACCGTCAAGTTTGTCAAGATATGTCTCAACCGTTGAATCACTATTTTATAGCCAGTTCATACAATACGTATGCAGTTTACTCTCATATTCTTGTCTTGTAATATACTCATAATAGATGATTCTAAAGTTTTGACTTTACTAACCAAAACTGTAGTCTTCCAAGATTTTTCTGTGAAAGCTAATATTTGTTTGTGACTAATTATTTTGCATTTGCGTTTTGAGAGTTTTTGTTTTGTTTTGTAGTTTTCTATCTGGTATAATATAGTATTTTCTATTTCAGCTACCTAATCGCGGACCAATTGAAAGGCCCATCGTCGGTTGAAGGTTATATCAAAGCTCTAAAGAAAGGCTGTAGATATATTGAGTGTACGTTACGCGCAATCCAGACCCAGTACTTTTCCTCTTACGAAGTTTTCTTTTCCTTTACATTTCATCATATTTCTGTATATCTATTTTGAAATCTGACTAATCACGCTCAAGGGTGTAGTGGAGTGGAGAGACTTAATAAATTTTTAAATTTAATTTTAACTTGAGTACACTCTATGCTTAAGTTAGTTCTTTATTTGTGCTTTTCTTTTTTTCAGTAGATGTTTGGGAAGCTGACGACTTTGAGGAACCAGTCATATTCCATGGCCATACGCTCACATCCAAGCTTCCAGTTAGCAAGGCTTTGCGTGCTATCAAAGAATATGCATTTGAAAGATCCGAGTATGTTATGTCATTCTAATGCAACCCCCTCCTCCTGTCTTGACTGCTTTTGAACAAGATATATACATTGTTATAAAACCCGGGCTTATTCTGGAATATGTTTTTGGGTCCTGGGGCCCCCAAAATTCGAGAGGCAAGACATTGGTGTGGGCGACATTATACTGAAAATATGCTAACAATTGCGCTATTTTTCTAGCGTCCACTGAAAAATTTCGTTTTTATTGCAAAACTGCGCAGATTTAGGGGTCAAAATGGCAAAAATTGAGTAAAAAAGTATCCGACTAAGCAATTCCATAATCAGTCATATGTTTCTCTTGGTATACTTTCCCTGTCACTTATCAAGATTTAAAACGTTTTGTTCCTTCCTTACATCTAAAATAATCTAAAATATTCACTTGTCTTACTTTATTGTTTCTGTGGTGCAGTTATGTTCTGAGTTTTGTTTTTGTTTTAGGTATCCGTTGATCATTCAGCTGGAGAATCATCTGCGTGTGCCTCAGCAGCAGCAGCTGGCAAAGATGCTGACAGAGGCCTTTGGAGATCTCCTCTGCTTGGATGAGTCCCTGGTCCGAGAACCCATGACCGCCCTTCCATCCCCTGAAGATTTGATGCATAAAATTATTATTAAGGTTTGACAGGGACATTGTATTTTAGCAATAGTTGTTTAACACAGTCGGATGACGGGATTAAATTGCTTCGGTGGATTTCACGTTTAAATTATAATACTCGTGGTTTTATTTTTTGTTTTCTTAATATGGGGCTGGTGCCTACAGATATCATCGCAACCGAAACTGACTGCATGGCATGCACATGCTAGGCTACAGCGTATCTGTAACTGCATTATTGCTCATGGCCGTATCCAGGGAAGAGAATTTGGGGGTTGAAACCCCTCTCTTTTTGAGTTGCCCTAAGATAAATTTTATCAATCTGGTCATGTCAAAAGGTGTTAAATGTTTAAAATTTTGTTTTAAATTTGTTGACAAAACCTCCTCCTTTTCATAAATTCTTTATCCACCCCCCCCCGATTATTGCTTAGGTTTTTCTGACAGACATTGTTTTAGGGTAAACGTTTGACGCCAGCGGAGGGCGAGACGGAGATTGAGGACGTGGGAGATGTAACGGAGGAAGATGAGAGTTCGGAGGCCAATCGAACCGCCAGGGCTCGACGAATGGTACGAACGTTTTTCTGAAGCTTATTAGTTTTATATTTATTTGAGACAGTTGATTGGATAATGACAAGAAGAGTACAAACAGCGTGCCTAGCCATGCTGTTACAACTGTGAGATGCTCGACACATTCAGGCAGAAATCTCCGGAGGAAACGGGGTCACGGCTAGCATTGTGACCATTGTTTACTTTGCCTTTGAACTAAATCGCATCTGGTTTGCTAATTAGTTAACTAATGTCAAATTTGTGTATAAGGCAACCCCACCCCAGAGATGATTTGTCAAGCGTGTGTTAATATTCGATTGATCTGAAATGTAATTAATTGGCTGCAGTACCCCTCATCAGTGTATCTCAGTATCAGTAAGTTGCTAAGTTACCAATCAAATCCATGGT
>JASAND010014316.1:0-42867 GCA_030248195.1 Trissonchulus latispiculum
TATAGCCATGGGGTGAAAAACCCACCCCTTTGGGGGGGAAAACCCACCCGCCTCCTGGGTCATGGGTTGGATATGTGAGCTCCAAAACATAGCAGCAGAAAGCGCCGGGGACTCTTTCTAACCTATATGTGCAGAGATCAAGTCATTTGGTTCGCTCCTGCTCATTTTATGACATTTTTGAAAATGACAACTACTTTTTGCTGAACCATCCAAAAATTTACGAAAGTTTGGACCGATGTAACTTTTGACTGGGTTGGGTTAGAAAAGTTTTGCAAATATCTGCAATGATGGCAACTCTTCCTCTTTGCACACAGCCAAAATTAGACCGATCCGCTGTACCGTTGGTCTGGCACATTGCCAAACGTGGCGGGGAAAACCCCACTTTGGGGGGAAAAACCCACCCAATTTTTTTTGAAAATTTTTTTAACGACTCAACACGGAAACAATTAGAGACTATAGCACGGTACTATCGAGCACGCTGCGTCATCCTATGCTGTCAGATTCGGACAATTTTGCTTACCTGGCTAGCTAGGTGCTAAAAACCTTTAAAAGTGCCATTTCGCTGCTGGAGGACCCAATACAGGTACAATTGTGGATTTTAACAGCCAATTCTACGTAAAAAACCATTCTCTACACGATAGAATAATAAATTTTATCATATTACACCATTTTTAGCATTTTTCAAAAATTGCCCTATGTTTATGTGTTAAACTTTATGAAACCTGGCCAGTTGATGCAGCATTTTCAACGGCACCTGAGGATCTCAAAAAAGCTATTTAGATCGGGTTTTTGGTTCATACTAACTAAAAAAGGGTTGAAGTTTACACTGGAAGTGTCAGAATTGCGATAGAACAATTTTTATGACCTTGTGAGGGGTGGGTTTATTTTCTCCCATTTGGGTTTTTTCCCCATTGGTTTTTTTCCCCCGCTACTTTTTGCATTGTACCGCTCTAACGGTACAACCTACAGATGTGCAAATAGGCTTAAAAGAAAGTTCTAAGTATGGGTATAAAGGCGTCTGCGCGGCCCCCTGGAGACAGTGTTGGCCTGGTGCCAGCTAATTAGAGGTTCGGGAGGGGTAAAAAGGTTACCATCGTAAAGTACTCGAGCAGTACTACAAGGATCACCATACTATTGGTTAAAATTCCAGACTTCGAAATTTTGCACTAGGCGGGAGTTACCGTGCGTTTGTTTTTTTTCTCGGTTAATAACGCTTTTCGGAAGTGCATATGTCAGCGCAGTGTTGGAATGATATGGGCATTTTGGCCCAATACTACTATTATATGTTGGTAGGCAGGGTCCTCCCATGCAACCTTTTTTTGGTCATTTTGGCACACTGCCAATTTTGGCTCTGTGCGGCCCCAAAGTCGGACTTTCGCTATTTTGGCACTTCGGTTGTGATCAACTTTTTTTTCACAGGTTAGCAGCTAGATCGGTTTGGTTTATTTTATTTGAATATTTCGGACTATGCGCGGAATGTAACGAGGGGGATTTTTAAATTTCGCTCTGGAGCTTTCAGGAGATGGGGCCAAACTTTGCATTTTTTCACCTGTTTTGGCGAAAAGTTTCTAAGTCCCACTTTTACTAGAAATGGCCTAAAAGTCACTAAAAAAGGCGTTTTTCGGCCTTGGGGTGGTACCCATATTTAGTAAATCGGGGTCGCGGAAAACGATGAGCATACTGCTGAGGTCGGTGGATGTGACCCCTGACCCACAGCGCCCACCCACAGTGGGTCCGGTGTGGGTCAAAAATGAAAGTCTTCAAAAGTGGTCAAGTTTGGTATCAAATGAAAGCCCTTGGCGAGGCGATCAACATTTGTCATTATGCCACCCACAAAAAGTGGCCCCACCGACCTGTGGGTGGGTGCCCCACCCACAGTGGGTCCGGTGTGGGTCAAAAATGAAAGTCTTCAAAAGTGGTCAAGTTTGGTGTCAAACGAAAGCCCTTGGCTAGGCGATCAACTTTTGTCATTATACCACCTCCAAAAAGTGGCCCCACCGACCTGTGGGTGGGTGCTCCACCCACAGTGGGTCCGGTGTGGGTCAAAAATGAAAGTCTTCAAAAGTGGTAAAGTTTGGTATCAAATGAAAGCCCTTGGCGAGGCGATCAACTTTTGTCATGATGCCACCCACAAAAAGTGGCCCCACCGACCTGTGAGTATGTGCCCCACCCACAGTGGGTCCGGTGTGGGTCAAAAATGAAAGTCTTCAAAAGTGGTCAAGTTTGGTATCAAATGAAAACCCTTGGCGAGGCGATCAACTTTTGTCATTATACCACCCACAGAAAGTGGTCCCAGCGGCCTGTGGGTGGGTGGCCGGCGTGGGTCAAAAATTGAAGTCTTCAAAAGTGGTCATGTTTGGTATCAAATGAAAGCCCATTTGCTCACATTTGCCCTGCCTATTACATTGTTCAAGCTCCTTATCTGCGTTAGTTCACTGCTGGAAAGGGAACCTTTAAAATGACAGAAGGACAAGTAATAAAAATGCTCCTCCGGAGCATGAAAAAGTAATATGGGTAGTGGTGATGTTGTAATATCAAGAGAGGACTAGTCTTGAAAATGTTGAATATGGGGCTAGGTTCAAAAAAAGAAGAGGACTAGGTTGTGGGCGAATTAATATGGGCACAGCTTCGCCGAGCAACCCATATTCGCGGGCTTTCACGCTTCGCCATGGCGATTGTCATATACAAAGCAATTAATGTCAGTCAATAATTACAATTCCAGCAGTTATATAAACGTAAACTATATAGTATATAATTTGGTTGTGCTGGACTACGGCAAGCAACGAGAAAAAAACGAAGGCTATAATTGTAACGCTAACGGTTGAATAGAAATAGAAGATCGTCGGAGAGAGTCCTGATCCTGAAGTTATTGTTGAATGAAATATATACTTTTCTTATAAATGGTTAAAACGCTCAGTAGATAAATATTAAGAGTTTATCGAAAGAAATGTTTGCTTCCACTAAAACTCGTTTATCATAGTCGTATATTATTTACGTACCGTATCTAAATCTGAACACTGGTACGTATATATATAACTTTTTCAGGCCGCGAATATGGGTTGCTCGGCGAAGCTGTGCCCATATTAATTCGCCCACAACCTAGTCCTCTTCTTTTTTTGAACCTAGCCCCATATTCAGCATTTTCAAGACTAGTCCTCTCTTGATATTACAACCTCACCACTACCCATATTACTTTTTCATGCTCCGGAGGAGCATTTTTATTACTTGTTATATACCCATATAGCTTTTCTTTCAAATCATTGTATACTTCTAAACTTCCAGTTTCTAGCACAGTGTCTCAATGACTGAAGCCAATTTTGTGTGAAGAAATGTTTGGATTGGTTGAGGATTACGGTAGTGAATAGTGACAGGTTTGTCTGTAACGACAAAAGTCGGATCAAATAATCTCCAGACGGGTCAGGCAGGAATGACAACAAATGAACAGACTCAAGTTCAATGGAGTATACATGATGAATGACGATTTGTATTATGCATACATACATACATACAGAGTGAAACTGCGCCCAGTGACATACTAAACTAGCACATAGTGGGACTTCACTATGTGCGCGCACGGAGTGAGACTACCGTATCCCTTTGTATATTTGTATTGTGTGAAATTGGAAAACGGAGAGAAAGAAAGTATAGTATTGTGTGCGCCCAGAGTGTAACTACCATATAGTATCTACTATGTTGGATGTTTTTTATCATGGTCTTGCTTCCAAATCATTACTTTCAAATTTCCAGTTTCCAACAGTGCATCAATGACTAAAGTCAGTTTGGTGTACAAAAATTTATTAGCCTTGCTTGCTACTATTTATAACCTTTTTACCGATTTTAAGACATTTTTTAAATCCAATTCTAACTTTAACTATTGTAAGACTTTTCTCAGCGGTTTGAAATCATCACCCACCCACTCTTTTCGGTCAATCATGTAATGATTAAAGCAGTGTTGACTAAAGGGATGGGATCCCATGTGAAGGGATGGGATTCATTTCAGATCTCGGGAAAAATCCCATTCGTCAACTTTGGACTAAAGCCTATTTGGTGTTTCTGGAGGCGCACATCGTAGTATCGTACAAATGGTTTCTTGTCGTCGTTAATATAATATCACTTTTGGTTTAATTATATGTGTATGTATTGAATTGCTGGCGCAAACACTTGTACACATACATTAACAATTATGAAGTAATGCTATTACATATTATTTAATTACAAGCATACATTAATATAACATGCACTGAAGATAAAACTTTTCCGCGAAAAAGGGGCATTTGGCTGCTTGCTTACTCTTGGTTTGCTTGTCATAAGAAAACCCGTTTCATGGACTTTATTTCGGAAGTACATCGCTAATTTCCTGTCGCAGGAAATAACACTACATTACGTCGCCTGATCGTGTTTAATACATGTTAATGTTATGCTAATGCATGCTTGTTAATGAATATGTTTAACCTTGTAATTACCCAATGTCATTACTTCATAATTATTAACGTATACGTAAGTGCTTGCGCCAGCAGTTCAGCACATTATTGAACTTAAACAAAAACTTATACTGACGACGATAAGAAACGAAAAGTACGCCTTCCAGAATAGAGCGTTTTGCAGTAAACCCTCAGTTCTGTAAGGTTTAAGCCTATCGGAGAAGAGCACTTTGAGCATTCAGTCAACTGAAAAATTAAGGTGTGCGCCAAACAACGTATCTCCTTCCACTATTATGATTTTGTTTTCAAATCATTGCTTTTAAATTTCCAGTTTCCAGCCAAGTCAAGAGAACAGTGCATCAATGACTAAAGGCAGTTCGGTTTTAAGCCATTTAAGCAGATTATTTATGAAAAGGTCAGCTTAAACGGCATAAATTTAAGCCGTTAAGCCTTTTAAGCCGTTTAAGGTGCTGGTTTCCTTTTGTGCAGTGCTTTTGTGATGATTTTTTGAAACGCTATAACTTTCGCAATTTTGGGAGTTGCAAAGAGCTTTATACATCGTTTTAAAGCTTATTATCTGGACGTTCAGATGAGCTTACAGAACTGGCAAAATTTGCAAAAAAATAGCAGAAATTTTCTGACAAGCTGACATCTAACAGGATGAATATAGACCAAAAGTTTTTGAACATCGATTTCTCAAAACTGAAGAATCGGCCAAAAGTTCTTTTTGTGCCATTATATGAAGGACATATGGGCCGAGGGACGTTTTTTTGGATTTGGCTCAGCAGGTCTTAACGTTCGAGAAAATCGGCCAAATGCACAGTAACACGAAATTTCGCAAATTCGCATTGAGTTTTCTTGCTACTCAATATGTTTTAGCCCAAACCAAGAAAAACGTCCCTCCGCAGAAGTGCGAATTTCGATTCTGCCAAAAATCTCCGGAATCCGTCGAGTAGTTTTTGAGAAATCGATGTTCGAAACAAAATAATCGCAGTTTTGGCAAAATGGTTTTTCGGCCAAATCTCTAGCTGAAAGCAATAAAGTCCGGCTAATAGGCATTCATAAAATGTGCATTTGGACGATGTATCGATTGAGTATAACTAAGCCAATTTTGTCCTAAGCATGTGGCGGTAATTTTGAAAAAACTGATTTCCTCGAAAATGGCCATTTTTTGAACCTAAAAACAGTTTTTTGCTTATACTGACTTAACCACTGGAGATAGCTCAAAGGTTGTAAGAGCAAAAATGTTCATTTTCGAGTCCTCTTTCCAGCCGTACCAACCAATCCCGTGTCTTGTCTACCTACTGGGAGCTTAAGGCCTAAAACCAAAACTTTCTTATCTTTTGGCCTAAGAATACGGGACTGGTCCTAAAATGTTAAAGAGCACGGAAATAGGTTATTTCGTAAGTTTTAGCCCTTTGCGTAAAGGATTAAAGCCGTAGGAGTAAAAAATACCCGAAAGGAAACCAGCACCTTAAGCCATTTAAGGAGGGGGGTCGCTTTTTGGCCGATTTTTCGACCATCTCCGATTTTCCTCATTTTCACATATTTTGTAGTCCCAATGGGTCCTCAAAACAAGACAAGAGCGTTTTGTGTAATATTGCTTCTATCGTCATGTAGAGCCTTTCAAATGTGACCTCGACATGTGTTAAACATAGGAAAATGAAAAAGTTAGGTTAAAAAGTTTGTGGCAGAAAATTTTTTCGCTGTATGCAAGATACATTGCTACAACCTTGTTATACATGTTAAGGACATATCAGAGAGTGCAAATAACCCTTCTGGAACAATTCTGTTGAGTGTCGGATTTTTGGCGATTTTTCAAAGTCAAAATTTTGGAAAATTGGTGCTTTTTGTATCACGAAAAACAGGACCAGCGAAACCTCTCCTGGACGATTGGCAAAAGCTACAGAAATCGCTTATAGATAGTTGCACTCTACGCATAGAGAGAATTGTTATGACAGTAGTTCCAGATTTCTACCATTTGGAGTGCTCTCAAAAAACTTGCCACAAAATGGACTAATTTTGCCAAAAATCATCATTTTGCACAATTTTCACGTTTTTAAATAATTTCTCACTCGTTACCCATTCGAAAGTCACCAAAATTGGCACATAAAACTCTCAGTGCCTGCCTGACATTATGGTAAAGGCAAATGCTTCAAAGTAGAACTTTTCTGTCGTGTCGTCTCTTTTGATCTCTTATAGGTCACAAACGTCAATTTTTGAAATTTCCAAAATATAGACAAATTGGATATCATTCGATAGCTACTGATGAGCTGAACAACTTTTCTAATAGAACGATGTGTCCAAAATGCAGTATTTGAAAGTTAGAGCAAGTTGAAGTTTGAGGGCACAGTTAGCTAAAAAAGGCTCAGTTCACAATTGAAGAATGTACTGTGAACGAAAGGATGGATATTTCGGAATAATTTTAGCATTAAAATATTAGCCAACCCACAGAATTAATTTGCCATAGTAGTTGAGCCAAATTTCGCTACTGTTCTGTCGCAACATGACCTTGGAGGGCAAGTCACAGTGATTTTCAAGTTTTCTAACTTTATAGCTGAATAACTCTGTCACTGTTTGGTTTCGAACTCTAATGTTCTGTCTTGTTTTTGAGAACATATGTACCTATTTTGTGTGCGAAAATGAGCGAAATCCGTGACTATCAATTTTGACCCAAAGCGACCCCCCTTAAGCCGAGGTACCTTTTTGTAAATAAATGCAAGTTTAAGCTAAGCCGTTTAAGCTCTTTTTGCGAAATGCCCCTTTAGCACAAACTTAGAATTCTGTAAATCAGGATAACAAATTTTGAACAGCTACCTAAGAGTTATATCTTTATTCGTTTATCGTTAATGAAAGAACGAACGAAACTAAGATGGTCATTATTAAAGTTATAGATCAAATATTAAATATCCTTTTTTCTAGTGGGGGTTCTTGGGGTTCTAACGTTTATCTTGACATGGGCCGCATTAAACATATTCGCTGTGAAGTCTTGTTTTTAGAATGCTGCAACATATTTTCGGTGAAGTCGCAGTTATATGTACATGTGTTCAATGGGAAGGATTAAATGGTTACACTTGATCATTTACACATTCCTGATCGTGTTTCCTTCACATTTATACGCGGTTTCAATTTCAGAAATTCTGCGATGACGAATCGAAAAACGGCGAAATGAAAAATTCCAAGTTCTGCTTGCTAATTCTGTCTCCGAATTTTCCAAGCTTTATTCGTTCTTTATTTTATTAAATTTTCACTAAATTAGGTGACATGAAATATCATAAAATTAGCCCAACTTTAAATGATTAAATTAACGCAGAAGTGAGTGAGCAATACGCATAGTTATACGAAACATTTTCTAAACTTTGATGCAGGAAGGAAACCTTGAATTTTAATCCTACATTCTAAATTCTCCTCCGGGAAACCTGGCCGAAATAAAAGGGGACAATTTCTTCGTTTTCTCCACCGACGACGGTATGTTCAGTTCACTAGCCTTGTTTTTTTATTATTTTAGGCTGTTTCTCAACTGTGCTCCAAGTTTCTGCTGCTGTCAAAGTTCTAACGCTGACTTCTGAAGAGGTGAAATTTCCTTTGCTTTATCTGCCTGATCATGTCTTGGTGGATATTTTTCGCGAGATTCCCTGGCGTCAGAGAATTCCTCTGGAAAGAGTCTCTAAACGATTTCGTCATCTCATCTTTCAGTCCTATTTGAGTGAAAAACTTCTTGCAATTGGAGCGGGAAAGCTGAAAACTTTCGGAAACGATCAAGTTTTTCAACCGACCCTAAATCAATGCTTGAACGATCGACTAGACTGGATAAAGACTCGTTTTCGTTGCCTGAAAGTGTTGCATTTCCTGAGCCCGATTAACAAATCCGCATTGGCTGGGATTGCAGAGTCTTTTCCGAAGTTACAAACCCTTGGATTGCAATTGGAAGGCGGTTGGAGTCCGGTCCTGACTGAGAATTTGCCTGAAAATATCAAAGTATCTCTTCATCAGGCTACGATTTGGGACCTCCTTTCGTCTCGAGATTATCGAATCTATTCCTGTTCAATAAATATCGACAAAAACGGTGGTTTTGCCGAAAATCCCGTTACAATCCGAGTACCTTCCTCACTACTTCATCTGTCCATATTAAAGTCATATCGCCAGCCTGTTATCCAACTAACGCCGGAAATAGCGAATTTCAACCATCAGCTTAAGTCTTTGATTGCTTCAAGCTATTCACTTTCAATTACGTCTTTGATTTTTCTAGGTCAACAGTGTCCGTTTCTGGAAAAATTGTCCTTTTTCGGCTGTGCTGATTGGAAGGACAACCAGAATTTATTTTTTCGATTAGAATTTCGGAATATTCAGTCTCTGAGCCTCCACGGAACCGTGCCGGATTTTTTGCTGTTTGAGTTGACGAAATCCGGAACATTGTCCCAGCTCACTCTACAGTCAGCGGAAACGGCGATTTTGATGCAAATCGTTTGGAACAATTCCAGACTACAGTTTTTGAGCTGCAAGATTGCAAACAGTGCGATGACTGCGCAACATTTCATTGAAAATTGTATAGGGAGATCAGCACATCTCAATACTGTTAGCATAGAGCTTGATTCTTCCGTTGTGTGGGAGTCTATGAATGAACTTCAAGTCGGAGAATTTGTGCCACTGCCAAATTTACGATCACTAAGCCTAACCAACGCATCGTGTCCGACCTGTCGTAATTATGTCAAAATTCCGTGCTATTCCGGTTTGTCCTTTTCCAGACTATTACATCATCTCACATTTCTTTCCCTACATCGAGTTCAACTGGATTGTCAGATTTTCTGTCCAGTTTTGGAAACACTTGAGCTGAATTGGGTTCATTTCGGAACGTTTACGGCGGCAATTTTAGTCAGTTCCGTCTTCAGATCGCTAAAAGTAAAAGATTCCAAAACCGATCCAAGAGGAGTGATCTTAAACGAAGGAGGTATTCCAAACTTACGAGAACTCAATTTATCCAGTGGCATTTTGAACGCAGATCAGATTCCCGTTTTCATGCATTTCTTGAGCTCTTTTTTAAGCTTAACGTCAGTGGAATTAGCGACAGATCGTAGTGAACCCAATTGGAGTGACGATTTTCAAACCGCATTTGGCCTTGAACTAGGAAAGACGCTGGGAAGTCTTTGCAATTTAGAGAAATTCACCTTCAAGCCTGATACGGATATTGACTGCTTTATGTTAAAAGCTACTATTCTAAGGACATTGGCAGAAAAAAGACAATCAATGATCCAAGATGGAAAGGAATTGGCTATACTGGAGTATTCCGTTTCCGTTTCCGAAGAATCCTACATGAAACTAAACTTGGGAACTGAAAAATCCGCTAAGATGAAAGCAGTGTCGCATGCTTATGAGTGGCTGAAACGCCATGAATATTTCAAGCTCAGCTTTGTCAGTCAGAATATTCGACCTTCATCTGACAATTGCATCATTATTGAAGACGAGGATTGTTTTGTGTGTTCTGTGAATCTACGAAGGTGTAAAGGAAAAGCATAAAATCGTTTTAGTTTGGTCACCTTCGTATTTGGGGAAGTTCCTGGAAAACCTGGATGATTTAAAGTCAGTGTTGCTAACTAAGGCTAAGAATGAACAGGTATAAAAGACGATTTGCGAACTATTATAATATTAGGATAAAAGCAGGTCAAGCTCATGAAAAACAGAACTAAACTCGAAGTATAAAGCCGTATTTACAAAATCCGCCAATGAAAAATGTCTTACAGGTGGATTGGCCCATACAGAGTTGTCGAAATCACGTTGTAAGCCTAGAACCTACCAAATTATTGATCCCAAAAGGAGTAAATAGTAAACTTAACAATAACAAAAATGTTACTATGATAAATATTTCTCAGCACTGTTGCCATTGCTGCCGAGCAGTGAGGGAGGCTGTAAAACCCAACTCCAGTCCTCGGTGGTGGCGTTTCGAAGGATAGTCCTTCGAATAATTACAAGACTCGCATACAACTACTTAACGACCACTACACCTGTGCGTTGAAAGTTGTACACATTGGATACAAATTCCGGTTTAAAGCTTATTCCACTGAAGCATCCGTGGTTCTGTTGGTAGAGCGGCCGCGTGGAGACCGCGGGTCCAACTCCCCACCAGGTGTCCGATTTTTTCGGGAGCTTGAAGGTGTGCATGCTACTTTGTTTCACTGTTTAACTCAGTTTATGGCTAAACCTAGTTCGCCAAGTTTAGAGCGAAAGTGAAGTGAGCATCTCTTTTACATAACGAAATATTAGGTTAAGCACCTCTTCAATGAGATTAGTATGGATGCATCCATCGCCTGAAAGACATGAGTGCTCGTTGACTGTAATCAGGGAATACTCCAAATCTTCATTGGCGAAATCCAGCGCATCCATGGTTCGGAATCGAGAATCGATGAAAACCCAGCTCCCTTCCACCGTATCCTGCATCTTGTCTAGCTGATTCGTATCCACCGCCTAAACAAATATACATGAAAGGATTGGATTGAAACAGAAAATGAAGACGAAAAAAGTAAAAATTAGTGTGAATTCAGACAAGACATTTCGTTTGGTATGTAATTATTATTGGAAAATGGTCTCAGATTATCTTTCCTCAAAACAAAAGATGGCATTTAATGCTTAAAAGATGACTACACTCACATTGGGAAGATAAAGAAAACCACTGGAAAAGTCTAAAACCATTTCATATTTTCTTGAATCAATATTATTCATTCCGTAAAGCAATTACCGTCTCTCCATATTTCAGCTGTCCTACAATAGTTGGAACAGAGATTTGAATTCTGTAGGTATTTTTGGTATCAAAGAGGACGCTGTCGTCTCCGGAAGGGACCATCTCCACATGCAGAATTGGAGATTTCCCCTCAGTTGTTTGCCAGCAGCGAGGATTGAACCAGGAATAAGTATGCAGTTTATAGGTTGTTTCTGAAATTCAATCTATTATACCGAAAAATAGAAGAAATATATTTCTACCATGGCAAACTCAAAGTCGAAGGTTAAGATGGTTCTGCTGCACAAATTGTTATCAATTTATCACTTTATTAATTTATTTATTAAATTTGTTATATGCGAGAGACGATTTTTATGTACACAGTACAGATCTGACGAGGCGAGTCCGAGATGACGACAGCCAGCAAATCTAAAATGTTCATAGTCGTTCCCAAAAGGGTAAAACTTAATTCTGATTGTTGAGGAGGCTTCCACAGAATTCATTCCAACGGGCACTTTCTTATCAAGAAATAATCGTTTCGGACCAATCGAAGTTCAGGTCGAAATTTCAAGCTACAGTACCGATGGAGCAAACTTGCGATTGCATCACACATCAAGAAAATTGTCGTTCATTGCCTATGCTGCTTATTGATACAGATAGGTTATTGATGCTTATTTACAGATGTGCTCAAGCTGATTTTCTTTATGAAAACGGGTGGTCAATTTCAAAGAAAAACAACCTGATTGCAAACCTCTAATGAGTCCCACAATCAGGCCAGTCGGGCACAACAAGGCGATCCGTATAAGCGATCACAGTGCACAATGATACTGTATGTCACAGCTGTACAGCCGCACAGGTTAATTGTTTCTAATCAACGTCAAATTTGGCCTATTATGTGTTAATTTTTTGTGTTACTTTGTAAATAAACATACCTGTTGCCGTCGATCTATCAGTGCAATATACGCTCTGCTGATATCCAGAAGGCACATAGGAGCTGAATCCGGTATCAGAATCATCGAACACTATTTCAACATTGTCACCAAATTCCTAAAATCATTCACAGAGGAATACATAATATCAGATGTAAGATCTCAATTCAGAAACAATCAAATAGAGATGAATAAAAGTCTAAATAAACATCAAAACCAAACAGAAACGGTCCACAGGAAAGCGGTCTTATGATGAATAATTTCCACATAATAAACTTTAAAGTGATACGTTCTTGCGTTTAGATCTTTTCTTAATATTTTCAAAAATCATTCCAGAAAAGGAAACTAAAACCTCAAGGATTGAAGAAATTGCATTGCTTCAATTGTAGCGAAGACTAGATTAGACACTTGATCGAGACGCTTCCCTACAGTTATTTAGTTATAAAGATTATTACGAAATGACTGACACTTTTACAGAAGATCAGCACACCATAAGAAGTAGGTATATACAAGTTTTTCCTTTAACTTACAGTTTTTCCAAGGAAGCTTCCAAATTCCATGAAAACCTGAGCATTGAGGTCATCTGGAAATATAACCGTATCATGTGGACAAGGCGGCTGGTTTTGATGCCAGTTTTCCAGAATCAGTAAATCAGTAGTGTTTAGGAACTGTTTTACACTTAAATATTCTAAAATATCAAAAACAAGTTTAACAGTTTCCTAATTATATGTCACCTTTCCTTCATTACCCGAAATCCTTCGCTGTTGGTTGCTAACGTCTGTGTATTAAACTGAAATTCAATAATAAAGGCATAAGCCTAATGCAGAGGTTGCTAAAAGAATGTTAATAAGTTATAGCACGACCAAAAAATGTGTGTGCAAACTTCGTGCGTTTATAGCAGATTAACCTTTGGAGTAAACCCCAACAATGTATGTATTTTTAGAATCCTCAGGAACCCGAGATTTGAAAATCTGGAAAAATTCGGAATTCTGGGTTTCATTCACGGAAAATCTAAAATGTTTAATTTTTCGTCCAATTTTTATCGCAATCAAAATTTTGGTTTCACGATCGAATAGAGCTGGTCCAGCTGCATATTTTTGCTCCTAGAAATTTTTCACGAAAATGCACCCAATTTCCGGAATTCCGGGTTTTCAAAATTTCCGGATTTAATTTTCTCCAATACCTACAAGATTGGTATCACTCGAAAGCCCTTATCGAGGTGAACAACTTTCGTAATAGAATGAACTCTTGAAAATGCACACAATTCCCGCAATTCGAACAACCCGGATTTTCCGGATTTTAAAAATTTTCTCCAATATCCCACAATATGGGTATCATTCGAAAGCTCTCGATGAGCTGAACAAATCTTGTAATAAAACGAACTCGCAGAAATGAGACCAGTTCTCGGAATTCGCTAATACCTTCCACTTCCAAGCTAGAGTGAAATCCGGAATTCGTAAATTTCGGGAATTGAGTGCATTTTCAGACATTGTCTCTATTACAAGATTTGTTCAGCTCATCCAGAGCTTTCGAATGATACCTATCTGGTGGATGTTTTTTGTATTTTGTATTTGGCTCAGCATCGTTGGGTTCTACAGGAGACCCGATAGATGCTGCTCTCCGCTGACAAGAAGGCAGAAAGGAGCGCGGAGAAGCGAAGGCCCAGGACAGAAAACAAGGCCCCCAAGCCAGACTGACATGCGGTTATTGGTCAATCTCAGCAAAGCTGAAACAACCTCAGAAATGAGACCAGCGTCACCCTCAAGGCAGCTGCAGTCGTGCACGGGAACCGACTGCTTGACATTGCTCTAACCCCCGCTTATCAACAGTGACTAGGATGGGGTTGAATAAGGGCGGAAACCTTGGGCAAAAATATGGGTGCTCGATTTTTAAAAACTAAGCCTCGACAAAATCGGCTGCAGAAGTTCGGGACGAGCTCTCAGACAGGAAAAAAGAAACTGCCTTGCATGTCTCGTTTAGATTGCATGTTCTTCGCATAGCATAGCTTATTCTCAACCAAGAACAAGGTTAGCAAACAAAATAAAACCAGTAATTATAGAAGTACATTATTATTATTATTAATAATACTATTATAATATAATATGTTATATCCTAAAGGACGTTCTCAGCATTGTTCTAGCTTCGGCGCATATTATTGGAATTAATAGCAAGCAGTAGTCGCTTAATTAATCGTAATGCTGATAATCCCTAATAGATGATAATATAAAAAAATTTCAACTGAGTCAAGCTGAGACACTAAAGGGGAACTATATTTTTCCTTTATTGCACCAAGTATTGACTTACCAGAGGCCACAATCGAAACAATAACGGCATATCCAAAAAATGTATTCAGAATCATACTGAATTTAGACTAAGCAGACATTAAAGCAGCAATGAGTATTTTGCACGTTCCTATTGTTATCTGATACTTTGTGTATAACTTTTATTTCGGCCACGCAAACCCAATTTCAAGAGAATACACATCATCCTGCTAGCAGACTTAATAAAAGCCATCCGAAATAACATAGAGACTGCTACATTCGATCAAGAGTAGAGACATTGAGTAAAGATAAGAGGATATCTTTGGCCTCTGGACATTTTTAGCTAATGATGAACTGAACAACCTGAAAATGCAGCACTTGCAAGTTGGAGCAAGCTAAATTTTGAGGGCGCAGTTTGCTGAAATAGGTTCAGTTCACAATTGAAGAATGCATTGTGAGCGACTGGCTGGCTATCCCGGAGTCGTTTCAGCACACAAATTTCCAGCAGTAATAATTTGCCGTATATACTAGTCAACTTTAATTTCGCTGCCATTCTCTCCCTAAACTCATCACAGAGCTCATCACAGAAAATTTCAAATGTTGTATTACTTTGAATCTGGATATCCCTACTCCAATATTTAGTTCTGCTTTTGAGAACTGTGCCTATATTATGAGTGAAAATGAGCAAAATTGTGACTATCGATTTTACCCCAAAGCGACCCCTTATGGTCGAAATGTAAGCGTTTGTGAATGATCTATTCTATGTTCTAGCTTCAGCTCACATGCATGAAAGGCGAATTCACTTTGATCTCTAGGGCATCTGATTTGCGGGTGAGGCTGCAGTTAAAGAGCAGAGCAGTTTTTGCTCTGACGACAGAGAACATGACCAGTGCCATATTCCTCAAGTTTCAATTGTAGTATAACAAAATATGTAGTTTTGAGAAAATACCGACATTTCACTTATTCACTCTTGCAGGTCGCAAGACTTGACTGAGTTAAATTGGTATGTGTTGTCGACCACGCAGAGTTCAAATATAGAAAAACATCACTTTTGCGAAACTTCAATTCGAATTGTCGAAATGCTTGCATATAGGTGTTTCCAGCTCATTAAAATCTGATGTAAGTTATTCGACTAAGCTATAGCTCAGCATAAGCCTTCACTTCAAACTCACCCGCTCAAAATAGACGCACTTTAGTCCATCTGAGTTAATGTTTTCGAGCCTTTACACGCAGATTTGAGAAGTCACGAGGTAAACGTTTGTGGGGTAAACCGTCAGCCTGCAGAACATGTACCTATGCAGCTGAAACGACAGTCCCGTCACGTGTCACACTTACATATATTATGTGCCCTTAATAAGATCCTAACCTATTTCTACATCTACAGCGTTTCCTACAATTAAGCAACCACGCTAAATTTATTTTACATTTTAATATGCCACATATATAAGCCTAAATTTTGCAATTCACCACAATCCAGCACGACACAGCGATTCAATAATGACAATCTCCAGTATTCAAAATATATAATCTTTGTGCAGGGCACCGGTCCATTACCATAAACTCTGACCCAATAACGGTGATAAAAAGAATAACCTACCCTATTAAACACAATAACAGAATTGTAGGATTAGAATTCTACAACGATACACTAAAAGAGAAGAGAAATTCTCGTCATGAGAGACAGCCATGAGTTACATAAAAGAGCAA
Organism: Trissonchulus latispiculum; assembly: GCA_030248195.1. NCBI lineage: Eukaryota > Metazoa > Nematoda > Enoplea > Enoplida > Ironidae > Trissonchulus > Trissonchulus latispiculum. Next base: position 16,028 of record JASAND010014316.1, read on the forward strand.
TTACACGTAGATATTTAGAAGTAGCCGCAGCATAAAACTAATACATTTGCAATTAATCATAAATAAAATGTTCAAACAAAATACGAAAGCTGTGACCAAGTGGTACTTAGACATATATATTATGTCTTTGTACAAGCCAGTCTCCAAAATACCCAAAAAGACAGGAATAATGTTATATATGTCATAGAATTTTCGAAAAACCTCTCAATTTTGAAGACCAACAGAATCAGTTTACCAGAAAATGACAAGTTTTTCAAAATGGTGGCAACAAGTGCATATGAGGAAAAAGATGAAATTAGAAATATCACGCCTAGCCTACCGTAATTCACGTAAATTCAGAGCTTAATTCCGTAAACAGCAATTTTCAGTGACCTAAAGCACACTCAAAGCAATATGCAAACAATGAAACAATGTATAAACAAAAGCTAGTAAAATATGGCAAGAAAGTTGGTCAAGGATGGTACGTCTGTAGATATTTTCCAAATAAGTCGTTTTAAATCACAGCAATAACCTTTATATGAATTCAATTAAATTTTTAAGTACAAAACTTAGAGATTCATAATTATAAAATATATATTTATTAATATCTACGAAACGCAATAACACATGATTATACGCCTAGCTCCAGTATTTTTGGTACAACAACGTACACAACACACAATGCACATAAAAAATTATATACAATCTCTAAAACGTCTATACAACAATTATGGCTACACAATGCATGTAGGTTTTTACAAGGTATACACTTAAAGCTAAATAAACAAAAATAAAGGACTAAAACAACTACGAGTTAATAGAATTCCTGTGGCCAATACTTAGACTACTGAAGAATTTAACACATTATTGTTCGCTGTGCAAACCACATCTTTAATTAACACAATCATTAACATCACAGAAGTGTATCCAGTCCTGCCACTGCCAAATTGCCAAAAAATTTCACCATTAAAATTCTCCGAAACCCAGATATCACTTCTCCCCGGCCCGGAAAAACTGTCTAGTCCAGCCTTAAGTGGTGGTGCTAGCCTTTAGGCCAATTGTAAACTGGGTATGGTAGAGCTACCGTCATAGTAGACTGTACTGAGTGAAACGGCAGGATTATTTGTTCGGGTGGAAGTCGTGGAAGTGGTGGAGGTGACTGCCGGAGGAATCGGGCCGGAGGCTGGGCCACAACAGGAGGAGGAGGAAGAAACGGTAGAATTGATGCCAACCGGACGGAAAGCGCTGGCCTCCGCAGTACTGGTGAAACGGGGAGAGATGGGAACCACGGGGCTGTCTAGGGCAGAGGTCCAGGGCGGTAGGGGTTTCATGGCACCGGAACCGGGATGGGGGGAGGGTTGGTGGTGCTCAGAGAATATCTTAGGAGAAGGATGAGCAGCAGAACTGATGGCGTCCATATCGTGTGGATTGGAAAAGGCAGAGGGCAGACCACTGGATTTGTCTAGAATCAATCAGAAAACTCTCAAAATCTCTCTCAAAAATTGTATTCTTTCTCATGTTTTTTGCAAACAAATCTGAAATCTAATCCGCAGAAAAAAGTATTAAAGTAAGGCAATACTGTGCCTTTCCTAACCAAAACACTAACAGGACGACGTGGCTGAAAAAGACTTGAGCTCAGTGTACCCGAAGTGAGCATGACTACAGCAGTAGTACGAAATCAAAATGACAAATCAATCGTTTTAATTATGTAATGAGCATGAAACTATTTACTGATCCACTAATATAAAGCTAAATTCAATTGCTCAGGAACAAAACCAAATGCTAAATAATGGAGATTCACCTCTATGAGGTGCGTTAATTCTGTAATCTCTAACACGGCGAAAAAGCAATAGTACTAAGATCCAGTGCGGCATCCTGTTTAATTCTGTGTATAGGAAATCAGTCCCAGACTATTGTACTCTGCCAAGAAAATTCTAAAAAACCAAATCTGTTAATTATTCACCAGAAGCATCCGGCAAATCCGACTGTTTAGGCTGCGGCAGTTCCAGAGTGATGGGGGTGTGAGGCTGGGGCGTCAGGAGTGCTGAGGAGCAGGAAGAGAGGGGATTATTTTGCGGGGTGACACCGGGGATATGGGATCCGAAGGGAGTCAGGGGACTCTGGACTTTGGCCATCATTTTCTGACGGACTTCTCGAATTTTGAGCTGAAGCATCTGTTTACTGGGAAACAGGTCCTGATGAGCCGACTGCCACAGGGCTGTGGCCTGCGCTGAAAGAATGCACAAAAATCGTTCAAGCAAATAACGATATGCGCTGAAATAATTTAAAAAAGAATCGTAGAAGCAAATAACTAGGATATTCCTACCCATTTGAACTACGTAACGGGAACAAGCGAAGACTACACTATGAAGACACAATTTAATGTCGAACTGAAAATTCGGAAAAAACCATACCCGACGGAAACATTCCTTCCTTGTCCAAAAAGGCCATGACGGAATTTCGTCGCTCGTCCAGCAGTTTTCGACTGCTCGATTTCTCCACACTGTCCAGCGGCGTTCGCGGAGAGCACATCGGTGACAAATCTTCTTCGCCTATAACAAAATAAAAAATGAGCCTCTGATAGCGCAGTCATTTCTTACCGCGCTATAAGCGTAGGATCATGTGAAGTCTAGAGCTTGCAAAAATAAGCTCTAGCACCCACTTCACCTCCTTTCTGGTCAATTTACCGAGATTGCAAGGGTGGCCACCCGTCAGGTGGAGCTACCACGGAACCTCCATTACGTTGGACGTAAAGGAGGTCCTGATAGCCCCAGGGTTATTTTTTACGAATTTTTTTCTAGGGGGGAGGGAGCTTCCCGGATGGATGGGCCCGAGGGGGGAGGGGGGACGAAATTTTCGGGGGGATTTTTTGCAAAAATGAGCCAAAAATTGGTATAATAAATGAGATCTAAGGCTAAGCCAGAACTGCTATGGCAATTATACAGTGTCAGCATACCCCTTCCATCAAAAATGGCACTACCCCTAACCGGAGCATCGACTGGGGTGAGATGGCTGTAAAAAACGAAAAACGGAACGGAAACACCTGTAAAGTGAATTCAAAATGCCTTTATTCTAGTGTTCAATTCAAATAAAAAATTAGCAAACAGTGCAGAAAACTAGAACATGCGTCCGCATGTTAATTATAAAAGTTTACAGTTCGCAAAAAAGTACCACAGTTTAATTTCACTTAAACATCAACTAAACTGCGTCGTGTTTATAGGCAATTTTACAGGAAACTAAAATAACCTGAACGGGGATTTCCTTCTCCAACAACGACGGCATCAAGATTGAAGTTGGAACCGAAGAAGAAATTTCCCCGACCAGGAGTCTTGGGTGTCTGATCCCCCAGAAGACTTGTAGCCGAATCCGGGGGTCCACCGTCTTGCGCTGAAACACAACAAATATATACAAATTAATAGACAAAATATTCGAGATCGATATCTGGAGAATGTGCGCTACAATCACAATAATCTGAGTATAAGAATAGTTTTAGACAAATTGACATGTCAGGCAACAGGAGAGCATCGGCAAATATCGGCAGAGAATTGGCACAGATGGTGTAAGAATTGTAAAGGGGAGTTTACACTATCAAACTTCCGACTGACTTTGTCAGATGAAAGTTTTCCTCCAACAAATGTCAGACGAAATTCTCGCATGTAAACGACTAGCTGACTCAGCTCTGACAAGGAAATTTTTGTTGGATCAAAATGGAAATTCCGTCTGATATCAGACGAAACTGACCAGTCGTATAGCTTCATTTTACAGAAAGCTGGCGTGAAGCAACAGACTTTGAATTTCATTGGATACTGTGTCATTGTCAGACGCAAACTCCTTACTTGTTTGATGGAAAGTGTAAACTATAGGTCGGATGAAAAATGTTTGCTCTGATATTTGTTCCATCTGATAAAATCAGATGAAAGTTTCATACTGTAAACCAGGCTTTAAATATTTATATGTACGTATGTCGGGTCAATAAATTACGTACGCAAAAGAAACTAAAAACAATCAATTAGAAGGTTTGAATTTCCAGTTCAATTTGAGCAAGACAGTTGACAAAGTGCCGGCAGAAAAATACGATACCTTTTCCTTTCTTTTTCTCAATATAGGACCGCATCAGTGCAGAAGGAGTGGCTGGAAGGGAAGCCGTTCCCGTCTCAGAATCGTCCGGAATAAACTCAGGAAGGCGGGCAAACTTTGCCTCAAAGTTGACCTTAGACAGGACTCTGAAAAAACAGTCATACAAAATAAGTATTATACAAATAAAGCAATCAATTCATATTAACAATCCTTGTACATTATATACAACTTTAATATTATAATGACAAATATATATTTAGCTAGACAGTAAACTACACATTAGTGATGTGAACAGTGGGAAACAAATCTGACAAATCATCCAGAATTTTAAACAAATCAGTTTCAGCGTACTTAAAAACACCTTTCTTTGAAAACTTTTTCAGGAACTACAAAAATTAACAAGAATTTCAATCTGTTATTTGCTGATTTATACACAAATACTACAACGGCATAGTCTCTACGAACACGCAAAAACCACCTACTTATCCATGCTTTCATCCTGCCGTTTGAACAGCTTTTTGGCCGGACTTTTCAGTTCCGGTGTGTTGCAGTTGTTGCCCAGATGCTGCTCTGAACTTTCCACTAGAATGGTCGGCGGTTTCAGCGAAGCCAGGTTGGAGCCTTTTCGCTTCAGGCAGGACGAAAGTGACAACGGACCAGAGCTGTTGGCCCCCGTGGTCACTACCAACGGAGAAAGGGGACCCACCGGTCCCCCCTCACCTCCAGACAGCTGGGTAGTAGAAATACTATGATCCTGCTCAGGCAAACTGGCTTCCTGAGAGCAGCTGATGCTGTCATGCGTTGCAGCTGAGACCGGCAGGCCAGGGCCAGCACTCATCGGAGTTGGCGGAAGGTTCTGGTCTTCCTGATCCATTGGAACAGAAACAGGCGGTTCCTGGAAACGAACTTCCGGTACAGGACGAGGAGTTGTGACGGTAGTAGTGCCGGTAGTAGCAGTGACAGATGGCGATGTCGTCTCGGTCACCAAAGGCGTCCCAGTCACCGGGTCCGGCTGAATGCCGGCCTCAGGATTGGACAGTTTGCGCTGGCCAGGTGCAATGCCCAGCTGAGCTGGAGTGGGACCGAGGACAAACTGCTGCTCTCTGGCAGCAGCTGCGGCAGCGGCAGCGGCAGCAGCAGTAGCAGTAGCAGCAACAGAAGACTGAGAACTGAGAATCGCAGCCGCAGACGGCACAGCCGAATTGCCGCTCTCAGTTTCTGTAGCCAAGGGGGATGTGCCACGTGAGCTGGTCTCCTTGCGCAGAATACTGGGCACAATGTGCTGATGAAATAGGCTGTGATGGTGATGACGATTTCTGGGGACAGGCGGGGCAGAATTGGGCGGACAGAGGCTCATGCCAGGCATACAGAAGGGTGACAGCTGTTGCTGATAATGGTCCATACAAGAGTTGGCAGCAATAAGACCGGATAGACGTGGAGGTATAGGCCGGTGTGGAGCAGCCGAGACGGCAGGGATAATGTTATCCGGCTGTGAGGGGGGCAAGGAAATGGGTGTGAAAGCGTTGGCCGGGGGTTGGGAATTGATACTGTCCAGTTGTGAAGTAGAGACCACAGACTGCTGTTGACTGGTTGCAGCCGCTGCTACCACTTCCGACATCGGATGGTTTAGTATGGGCACGGTGGTAGGAGGGACAGAGCCAACAAAGTTGGATCCCAGAAGACTGCCCAGTGAATTGGACAGGGTAACGATGGGAGCGGTCTGTACGGGGATCAGCGTATGTACCAGTTTAAATTCGCCCTGCTCAGTTTGCACCAGCTGCGGTCCGGCCGGTACCAGGCCAGCTTTGGCCATGGCAGCACCGCTCAGCGGAAACTGAATCAGCTGGGAAGCAGCGCTCGGTTCCCCGCCAGGCGGCCCACTGTAACTATCAGAACGTCGGGCCGTCAGCGACGTATCGACGGGTGTCGGCAGCAGGAACTGGGGAGAGGCTGCAGCAGCCGTCAGCAGAGACTGAAACTGTAGAATGGACGGGATGGAGGCGCTAGACACTACGGAGCCGGCAGGCTGGGACGGCTGTAGAACAGAGGAAGGCAGGAGGAAGTTGGTCAGAAAAGGACTGGAGGCTGCCACGCCCGCTGCAGCAGCCGCAGCACTCGCCGCTATCACGGTGGAAACGGCTGTAGGCGGTGCTCCGCCTGCTGTAGCCAGCGAGACAAAAGCCTCGGCCGGGATTGAGGACTGACTGAGCGGTATACCAATCCCCGTACTGGCGACAGTGGACAGGGACGGTATCACAGACTGAGCAGACTGAGCCACATCCATACTGGTGGAACCGGTCAAAACCGGTAGGCCACTGGTAGATGATGGGAGACCGCTCACAGATGATACCACAGTGGTTTGCTGATGTGCCAGCGGATTCGATACTCCCAGAGTTACGGAGCTCGGCCCAACGATCGTTTCCGACTTAGCCAGTGGGCCAGCGGACAGCAGCAACTGACCGGAACCCAGCATTAGGGGCGGTGTGGTAGCAAGGGCCGTTGACCGTTCCACAGGGGCCAGACTGCCCGGAGCCATGGACGAGGGCTTTCCGGGGCCAATTGGCCCCGAACATCCAATCCCATAGTCTGACTTAGTAGGTGGTCCGCCAATTCGTAGGAGTCCTCCACTACTACCAACGCTGTTTAGCTGATGCCGGGGCGCCAACAGATTTCCCTCGTCGGTATCTGAATCAAAGTCTGGCAACTTCTCACTACACTTCAAGTCGGTGGAAAATGGACTGCGAGACACTGAAACAGTTCAATGCAATACATCAGCAGTTAAGACAAAGAAATACAAGGCACAGAATAATACCTACAAAAATGCACGACATCATACGTATATGGGCCAGTGGTAATAAAAATAAAACAGGAAAGGTGATTTATTTTCTCAATGTATGAAAATTCAAATTACATACTAAAAGAAATTACGTATTTTGTACATATGCTTCAAAATTCCAGGAAAAAGAATTCTCCTGCTGCACATTACTACTGAAAGAAACTAGCTGCAAATACGTACGTATTCAGCTACTACACAAAAACACAGTGTGAGTCTGAATGAGACTCAACAAGCCTTCACACTGTTTCACAATTAATTAACGAGGCTTCAAAATTCTACCTTTCACTTCCTGTCCTTCTTTAGGCAGACTGCCAACATCCTGTTCATCTAAAAAGACAGGAGATGGGAATAAAATTTAGCTGTGCTACAACAATGACTCATATTATATACTACTTAAAATTTCAAATATTTTTATATTACGTCACTTCAACACTTTATCGCCTACGTATGCACAAAAGAGTGCATAGCACTGCACACAGCCATGCTTATCTACGTCTACGCACATTTGTGTCATGTGCCTATTTACACAAAAATTGGAATGTTACTTGATTTAACAAAAAATAACTATGTACAAGCGCGCTACTGCAGACACAGTTTATGGTACCGAAAAACTGTCCATTCCTGTTCAGCAAAGCAACAACTCAGGTACAAACCTCCACAGTCATTAGATACAGAGTTGAGCTTCTCTGAATGTTCCCCGTCAACCTTCCTGGAAACTGACTTTTTCCGTTCCTTATTGCACCACTTCCAGTCCGGATGTGCCTTAAAGTGGGCTTCTTTTACCTTAAACACAGAAAAAAGCACAAAGTGCAAAACCTTAAAAGGAATTAAGAACACTAATTAAAATAATTTCAAAATAAAAAAATTGAGAAAAGGAACTAAAGATAAGCATACACATGTCAATAACTAAAATAAAAGTAAAAAAAGCCAGTTTTAATTTTGTAAAATTTGCAAAAATTGATTCCAACCACCTATATTATTGACTATGCAGTACCTGAGATGCTAAGTTATGATATTCCTGCTTCTCTTCCGGTCCAAGGGCGTACCACCATTCACCAAGAATTTTGCTGACCGTTCGATTGTCCTGATTTGGATGTCGCTGATGGACCAAGGGGCGATGTCGCTTCGAAAAGATCATAAAGGCGTTCATGGGACGACGAATGTGATCCTTCTCACGAACCTATAGAAAAATAACAGAACTCAATCTTCTACTCCCAAACAGTACGTATATAAATAAAACACAACACTATACAACATAAAAGCATTATTTACAAATTATGAGAAATTCTCACATATTGCAAGCGCACACAATTTTACAGTAAATGAGAAGGAATGAAACGATGCTGGGTAATAAAATTATTTCTTTCATACTTTTCTAGGACTTTTTGGTTCATAGTCTTTGGGAAGGGCGCCCAGGCTTTGGGCCCTTCGCTTGTTGATGAGATGAGTCATGCTGGATTCAGTCTTCGGACGATCCTCGTTCTCAAACACATCATCATCCTCTTCCTCATAGTCTACTGAAATACAAATCAATAGTATAAATATAGTAAAATAAAATGGCGACGTTAACTCAAATCTGCATGTTGACAGCACTGATCCCTGCTTGCACTGAAATCGCAGTTTTCAAAACTACAAACACCAGTCCTTTTGCAATTAAAATACAATTTTTAGTTCTACCACCTAGGGCTATCAATATCCGCGAGACATGGCTATGGAACTGGACAATTATCGTCGTTACAGACAGGAATAACGTAGCCACAATTAATGTCAACATTTCAGAGTACAATCTCAAGCAGACTTAGGAACAACTTAACTAACTGGGACTAGAAATTCTGTTGCCAGCAAGCTCCCGGCTTAACGTTAGCATGACATGTACTAACAAATTTAACTTATTTCCATTGAAAAACCAACACGAAATCATAATTCCTATATATATATACCAGCAAATTGAACGGATTCAGGCTGAGCCCGTGGTGCCGGCGGGGGAGGATCCAAACCATTGTGAGTGGAAAAGGTGACAGCTGAAGAGCAAGCGGGGCCGGGAGGAACAGAAGCAATATCAGCGGTGCTGGTGCTGCCAGCTGCTGGAATGAGCAAAGTGCTGCAGCTACTGGGGATGGCTGAGGAGGAAACCGTTGGATTCGTTGCAGGCGACGAGGTACAGGCGGCGGTCGGAGGGACCGTTGTCGATACTACAGGGACTGGATAGGAGCGGGCGGAGGATACGGTAGAAAGCGGAGTTGTGACTGCAGCAGGGGGCCCGGGAGAAGGACCACCCACAGCGACAGGGTCAGGCTCAACAGCTGAGGTAAGATTGGGCTTCTCTAGGACTTCTTCGGCGCAAATTTCCACAATCCTTTCCTGACTGTTGGAAGATGGTTCTGCAATAATCACCAGTAACCGCATCATTATGCATGTACGTACGTGCAATAATTAGTTTTAGTAGAATATCATCCAATTAGAGCAGCAGTAGTATATACGTAACAGTCCAAATACACTGTACAAATTTCATATTAATTTTCAGCAATTTCGGCCTCAGAATAATTTGACTTCCTTTTTCTGCAACTTAATTAGCTAGCAGGATAGAGGACATTTTCAATCTGATAAATGAGTCCTTCTAAGCCTGCACAGTGGCTTTGTAGCCTTTACTCTAAATCAAAGCTGCAGCCATTTCAGATCATAATGTGGCAAATGAGTCCAGCTAAGTAATTACAGTAATTAACATTAACATTCAGCTAGACTGTTGTAACTACGTAGCACAAAGCGAAGCCACAGGGAATCCAAACTGAAAGAGGTATGGAACTGCGAAGCACTAAAAATACCATCTCGCATTAAAAAAGGACTAGTTCAGTGCAGCAAAAGAATTAATTTAAAAAGGTCAATTTCCCATAGCAAGTGGAGGACGAGGAAAATTCGCACTCAATTCGTTACTTGGGTCTGGGTGATAATAGAACGAAGTCAGCAAAGTTACAGGGATATTTAGTAAGGGGAACAAACATAGGTAAAGTACAATAAGAACTTAGCTGAGTCTCACAGAAACTAGAAACACCCAATGAAATAGTATAGATACTTGAAAATAATTTGCCAAAACATAAACAAGTGCATACTCCTGGTGAAAAATAAGTAAAACAAAACGTGCTATCATATCTTATGTGATGTGACGCAACAATACTATGAAGTAATCTATCAAACAACTTGAAAGATTTTCAAAAATGAAAAATAAACATCCCTAAGGGGGGGGCTACTAAAATCGACTTGTCCGATTGACCTACTTTTTGGCACTTGGCTAAGCCAAAACTTGGCCAAGTAGACTTGCCAAAAGGCAGTCAGACAAAGTCGGGGCAAACCTGTACTACCCCCCTTAAAACACTTTTATGAGAAAGAATGAAGAAACTTACCTATTTATCAAAGTTAAACAGTAATTCAAGTGAAAAGTGAATTTTATACGCACTGCACGAACAAAAAGAATTTTGAAACAGCTCAATCATTACAGATATTTGCAATCTAAGTGCTTAATGCACAACTGGGATTATAGTGACGACGAAAACTTAACAATTGGTCAGTCTTTCGGCCCTAATCCCTCAGGCCCTGACCAACTGAAAGTGTGAAAATTTGAATGTGGTCTACAAAAATAAACCAGGGCGGGATTAGGACCCATGTGATCATCATCTGAGAAATCCAGTACTTTATGATTGATACAATTATAATTAATAATTAATTAATATTATATAATAATAACCCAAGCTTTGAAGTTTTACAACTAAGATTAAAGGTCGAGTAGAGACAGTCACCCAGTCCCACAAGTTTATCCCCCAGTAGACTACTACCATTCAATTAGACGGAATCTTAGAAACGATACACCTACCGCCAACATCTTCCTTAGTGTTGGAGGGTGGAGGCTGTATGGGAGGGTCACTCTGTGAAGCTATGGCAGTGGTTGTCATGAGAGGGACTAGAGCGTGCCACTGGACCGGGGCTATACACTGCTCACTTCCACCATTCACTTCTCCATTACCTGCAGGAAAAAGACACACCCGTACATGCATAGGATGAAATGAAAACACAAATAAGAAGTTCAAAGAACCAGAATAAGGAAAGCGAATAGTTGGCTATAACAGAAACCTTACATCGGCTCCAGACACAAAAACACTGTCGAAAAGCTAAGAATAGCAGCACTATGTGGCTGATTTCATAGGCTGACTTGCCGCAAGTTATCGGCTAACCTTAGCTTAAATTGTCTCGCTGGGCAAACAAGCTCAAACATTCCTGGTGAATAATAAGAATAACGGCAAGGACTAAGTTTCGGTTTCCGAAACCTATGTGCAGTCACCAAATTTACTCATTTTAAGCATAATAAAGGCAGCCGTACACGAGCATTCTCAAAATAAGATCATAACATGTTAGAAGTCAAAAATAGGTGTTGTTAATAATTTATTTCTGATCAATGATGCATCTTAAATTTGCGATTTGCGAACCCAAAGGGATTTTCGAATACAAAAGTGAACATGAGCAAAGCCGGAATCGAAAACGCGAGCGAAGAGATAAAACATCCGGCCTGTAATCGACTAATTACCAATGCTGGTTGAAATCTTAGCTATGATATTACAAGTACAACTTGCACAACTACGTCCAACTACAAACGTACAACTGCGAAATGAGACAACTAACCAGACTTTGTTTCAGTGTTGGCAGAAGCATGACTGTTGGAAGCGGGGCGACCGCCTGAGGAAGGACCACCGGGACGATTCTGACCACCAGAACTGCCTTCACTGCCAGACCCAGAGGAGCCCGTAGGCGACCGGGGTGGTCCGTTCTGGGAGGGCGGACTGGTAACAATACCGCTGGTACTGTCCGTTCGACAGTGAACCGGCATCAGGGGTAACAGTTCGTGAGGGGTAGGAAACTGCGTCTCCACACTTCTTCGCTGTAGGCCCCCACCACAGCTGCCCGCTACCACACTGTCCACAGTTTTGGCCAGCCCGTCCATCCGACTGAGGGCGCTGCCTTCCCGCTGCTGCTGCTGCAGAAAAGCCAAATGTTTGGCAGCCTTCTCCTGGGGTGAGAGGCAATAGCTGGGGGAGGGCCGGGGCTGACACTGGGGTAGAAGGGATCCACGACTGCCCAGTCCAGGTGGCATGCCACCTGGCCCACCACCGGACCCGCCAGGCTCAGCGCTCAGGTTCAGCAGGGTTTTCGCCGTATTGAGTTCAGCTTCCTCAAAGCGTTTCCTAAAGTCCGGATCCAGGGGGCTCATGTCCGCCGGATGGGCACCAATGGATCCGGCCCACTCAAAGACACTGGACTTGTCCGGGGGTCCTATCTGGAGCCCCTTTCCCTTCTGTGACAGGTGACGAGAACAGTAGCCCCGACGCTGAGATTCCTTATTACAGCCTTCTTTGGAGCAGAGACGTCGCCACTGTTTCCCATTAAACTTCTTTCGTATGCCCTGATAATAAAAAGCAGAAGTAGAAGAAGAAGTAGAAGAAAGGCTGCCCATAAAAGCCATATATAGTATTCATAAAAAAGTATATATACGTATAAATCTCAAAATCCTGGACAGCTTAAAGCAGACAGGTTAAGTATATCATAAGGATGACGAAGCCCAGTCAGGGACGAACAGACTAATGCGTTGTACAGGATAATAAGGGATACGCATAAGGTTAATAGAGAGAGCTCTAGCTTAGCACACATAATCATATCAAAAGCAAGAAGAACAAGATAAGTAGGAAAAGCAGAAGAAGGTATATGTTGTAATATGAAGGGTTTTATCAGCTGTGAAAAAGGACTTTAGCACAGTCCTAATTAATTTCTAACGCGCGTGCAATTATAATTATTCTGCTGGAACGAGATAATGCCTGAGGCCAGAGCAGGGCTGCAAATTGGATAGGACATGCCTAAGTCTTTCTCTGTGTCACGATATAACAACTCATGACTTATGAGAGAGGGAGAGCAAGCGAGTGCGCGCCTAAGAGACAGTATAAATAGCACTACAATAGAAAGACGGTAAGGGGAGATGGATATCTAAGTTAGGTTGATAAGACGAGGTTGTTAAGTGATTATAATAACTGAGTGATAATAATGGTACACTTGGCAGCCATCAGGTGGCACGTGCCCGTGTTAGTTAGTTATTTCGGTTAGAATAATACAGAATCATATTGTAAACCAAATTTTGTCCTGAATAACTCTCAGAAAGTCAAAAAGTTTTCAGGCTTCGACACCGATATTCATTCCGTAAACTTTTGACCACTAAATTTGCTTATTTTTACAATAAAAACTCTTCTAGCGCATGCTGCAAAATTAGCTGTGGGATTTTTTGCTTGCGGGGGTAAGGGTCGGGCACCTCACTACTGTTTTGGTTCCGCCCCAATCAACCCATTTTTAGGCTTCCCCCACTCAGTAAGAGGTACCCTGAAAGTTCCAAAATTTTAAGCCTTTTAGTCAAGCTTTCCGGCTTCGCTTCGCATGAAGTGTTTGGTCTAAAATTGTCTATTTCGGCACTAAAACTTATTTTTTGAGCAGTGAGTTATGCAGAAAACAGGCTAATTTTACTGTATTTTTGGCATTTTAGCCAATTTTATTTCCCCTACTTTTGCTCATCCCCCTACTTATTTTTGCCTAGGAAAACTTCAGAATAGCACAGTTTTACTACAGTTCTAGTCGCCAATACGTTACCTCTCTGAAGAATCTCTACCCCCCTCCTCAAGCACAGAATAAGCCCGGGGACAAACAAAAAGTGCAACATTTAGGCACAGGTTATTGGGCAAAATAGAGGGCAGATACATACTCGCCCATTTGTCCACTCGGACAAAAATGTATATACTCACATGAAATTTAAATTTGTCCAGTAATGTGCCCACTGTAAAATTTGGCTTCCAAACTAAAGTAAGCACTTCTACTAGATTTTATCGCCAAATTTCAAAAACCTTCAATTTTTCCTGGCTTTTTCCTACGGGGGGGGGGGGTGTGGGGGCCCCCCCCCCAGAAATTCGTCCCCCCCCCAGACTTGGGCCTTCCCCCCCCCAGAATCGCCCCCCACCCCAGGATTCGGGCCTTCCCTCCCCCAGAACTCTAAAATGCCCGGAAAAATAGGTTTTGAGGGTAAATTTTGAAAAATTTTTTCGGCTTCGCCGGATTTTTACCCATGTTTAAGCATTTTTAGCTATTTTAAGCTTAAATTTAAGTTAAAAATTTTTAATTTTTTAGCTCAGCAGCAAAAAATAGCTATTTTTAGGCATTTTTTCAAATTTCAAAAATTTGTCTCCCCCCCCCCCAGAAATCCGAGCCCCCCAGACCTGGGGGGGACCCCCCCCCCAGAAATTTTTGCCTAGGAAAAAGCCAGTGTTTTCTGTGGGGTAGTATGCACCCATTGCAGTTTGACAAACTCCACTTCAATGACTGTCTATTTCTAGATATTTTCCATCGAAACTACTGAATTTGCAAAATCATATATGCAAAATATAAATAAATTTATAAGCAGCAAAATGCAACTAGAAAATCTAAGCCAATGGTTCAAAACATTATGCAAAAATATCAAAATTTAAAAATGTGCGAACAACGACCCTGTATCGAGTAAAAATTATAAAGATTTACTTACGAATACACTTAACGGCATTAAACGACAGGAAGAGCCATTGCATGGCATAAATATCACATTATTAATTTGTACAACGTTCAAACTAAGGCTAAATTAGCATAGCAAAATTTTATAATTTTGCCCATCTAAATGCCCACTGGCAGTTTTGAAAAGACCCTGCAGTTAGGCGTTAGGGTTTTTGATAGAGACAGGCATAAGGTCTGGGTACAGGTGTACATCCAGTCTAACTATCACTACCTGTAGCTTATCACGAACTTAGTGGATTGCCTTATCTTGTAAGTAAGTATGTACCTGCGTAATTGTTCGAGAATATTCTGGGAGAACAATGGAAACAGCAGAAACGCCATTGTTCTACGCAGAACCTTAAGTATTCTCTATCTAGGCAAGGGAAACACAGAGTTATGTGCTCTGCGTACGCAAGAAACGAGAGGGACAGTGCGTCATAGCTAGCATACATTTAGCTTTTCCCTAGCCTGTAAAAAAAGTAAGAATACAAAAAGTAGAGTAGTGCGCAGGCATTAAAGAAATCTCATAAAATCTCTCATCTTCTTCCTGCCCCTATGAGAATGAGCTAAAGTTATCTCAATGGCACAAACTCGCGAGAGAGGTATATGCAGATTTAGATCGCCAAAGATTTATATGTGGTTCCACTATTGCAAACGTCTCCTGCATTTGGATCAAAAACGATTTTCTGTGTCTGGTCATAACACGTTATGTAGGTATATAATTAAATTAAAGGCCACTAATCCAATGCATTTTCATTTTTTACAGCAAAATTCCCAAAAACGACAATTTGCATGTTTACCTGCGGTGTCACAACCACATCGCCCTTCTTATTGCTTCGCATGGCCGGTGGCGTCAGCTGGGCACCGGAAACGCCCGGAACCATGGACTGCATGGCCGTCTCGGAGGTGGGACTGAGGACACTCTGCCCGGAGGTGACCGATCGTGGAGTGACACTCTCAGAGTAGCTGGCCACTGACAGGGTCTCTGAGATGCTGTCGTCCAGAGTGACTCCCTCTTTGCTCAGCTCTTCCTCCGACTCAATCTCATCATTTGTCCCAAAACTGTCCTTCTTAGACGAGCTGAAACAACAATAATAATGAAGAAACAAAAGCATAGGGGACATAATTAGCCAGCCTGGAAAGAAAGACTGCTCTGAAGGAAAGCCATACAGGAGCAGATGACAGGACAAGGTGCTCCGTACATACTGCATCTATCTCTTCTCTCATTATTAAAAAACGAGGAGCAAAACAAGATTGATTGACACTAATGAAAAAGTAAAAACATAACTGGAGCAAGAGATAACAGAGAGACGTAGGCCTGCTTACATCCACTCTACAGGCACAAAAATAAGTCTTAGCACAAAATTGTCATTCTACATGAGTAAGCATAGCACCCCATCTGTACGTATCTAAGGGAATTACTCTTCAAAGTTGAAGTTTTGCCAAAAATTTATAAATTTTTGGGTAACGCAAATAAAATTTTAACTATGGTGCAAGTTATAAGGCTGTAATTTGGCATATGCAGCCATATAGCCAACTATATGCCAAATCACAACCATGCGAAAAAAGAGTAATTCTCTTTGATGCAGATAAATTGCAGACGTCTAGTATTTTTCGGGTGTGGGTAAAACACGGACCCGGACCCGGACCCGGACCGGTGGGTAAAACACGGACCCAACTTGGAAAACCCGGACCGGGTGGGTGGGTAAAACCCGGACCCGGACCGGAGGGTAAAACCCGGACCTGCCCAGACCAGGACAAAATATGAAATTTACCTGCTTTCACACTTGACATATATATATAAATGTATATGTACGCTATGTGTGTGTGTGCGTTTGTGTATTGAACTGCAGTTATTGCAGCCAGTATTAATAGTATATATGTTACGGGCAGATGAATAAATTGGACACTTCTGAAAGTGTCCAGACAGATAGATAAATTATTCATGTGCGCAGACAGATAGATAAATTTTTACAATTATCGCATTCTGTCCGGACAGATGAGTAAATTATCTATGTGTCCAGAACAAGGTTGGACAGATGCGTAAATGTTTAAACTAAGAACTATTAATGGAGAATATTTGTGCTTATAGGTGTTATTTAACTTCAGTATTATTCTTTACTTTATTTTCAATAGTTTATTCATTGTTCTAAAGCTTGCTATTATATTTTATTAGCTTATGCTTGATTAAATTTTAAAATGTCTTAGTTGACTTTGTTAACTTTATGTATTATAACATTTTAGATCAATAACTGGAACGATATATAAGCAATTCTATATAAAATTATTTAAATCAAGTAACAGACTTAAATTTAGTAAAATATGAGCTAATATAAAATTTTGGTGCCGTCATTTTAACGTAATATAAAATGGAAATCAACGGTGAAACTAACAAGAAATAAATTTACATATTTACGTTTTATGCTAACGTATAATTATTTACTTATATACGTAATGCCTCTTTAAAATTACATACAAATAAGTAGGTAAAATAATTATTAAATTAAAATGTTATAATACATAAAATCAACAAAATCAAATAAGACATTTTAAAATTTAATCAATCATAAGCTCATAAAATAAAATAGCAAGCTTTAGAACAATGAATAAACTATTCAAAATAAAGTAAAGAATAATACTGAAGTTAAATAACACCTCTAAGCACAAATATTCTCCATTAATAGTTCATAGTTTAAAAATTTACGCATCTGTCCAACCTTGTTCTGGACACATAGATAATTTACTCATCTGTCCGGACAGAATGCGATAATTGTAAGAATTTATCTATCTGTCTGCGCACATGCATAATTTATCTATCTGTCTGGACACTTTCAGAAGTGTCCAATTTATTCATCTGCCCGTAACATATATATATATATATATATATATTATATATATATATATATATATATATATATATACGCACAAGAGAGTGTATTAGTGCGCGTGAGTTCTATTAATTGCGTATGTTGGGTTTGAAATTTTGCAGTTATGTTTGAGATACGAAAGTATATATATATATATATATATTGTCAGGCGCTACGACCACCCATGAAAAGGATGAGAGCGCCGTAATTAATTAGACTGAAATAATCCTTCAAGGACTTGGTTCAAAAGTCAAATTTAAGGGCTAAATAGCACTGATGATTAACAGCTGCAAACATAAAAGTAAAAATAAAGGAGGATTAACTCAGTTTATGGGTGAATAGGTGCAAAACTGCATAATATCAGTTACTACATATATTAAGTCAGTAGAAGTGAAGCCGTCCTTTCGACTTTGAGGGGAGTAAAGGTTAGCGAATTTAAATAAATAAAGTAAAGTAAATAAGTAAATTAAGTGAATATTTTAAATATTTTAAATTTTAGTTTGGTAAGGAGGAACTAGAGATGCACCGAGGCCGCCACTACCGGGGCCGGGGCCTGGAAATTGGGGATCCAAATAGAAAATTTTCTAAAATTTTCTTGAAAATTTAAATTTTGCAATATTTTTTTATATACAAACATTACTACCGTTGTTTTCATTCATATCGGCTGGAAAACAAACGCTTTGTAACACTTTTTGACTTTCGAAATTTCAAAATTTTGGTCAAAAAATGTCAAAATTTACAAACTTCTGCTAATTTTTGGCCCCGGTCGGTACCGGGGCCTGACCACCGGGGCCGGGGCCGGGGCCGGGGCCGGGGCCGGGGCCAGGCCCCGGTGCATCCCTAGGAGGAACCAAGGGGATCCAGAATTTTTTCAGAAAAATTTGCTGAAAACTTGCATACAGCAGTCTTTTGGGGAGCTGAGTACGAATCTGAAATCAGTTTTTCGATTCAGCCTTTTGTTAGCTCAATATTAATATAATATAAGCTAAAGTTGTAAGCTTAACGTATTAGTAGATGCTGACCTAACGAAAAGCTGAATTGAAAGGCGGATTTCAGATTCGTGCTCAGCGCTCCAAAAAAACCCTGTATGCAAGTTTGCAACAAAAAGTTTTTCCCTTACCAAACTAAAATTTAAAATTTTTAAATTTTCAATTTTTTTAATTAATCAGCCTCCAGTATGCAACCATGCAAAATTTCAGGTTATTGGTTAAAAGATATAGGGTCGGCGCAAAAGATCCCAAATTTGCTGATTGGTTTTCAAATTATTACAGGATTTTCTAAGTTTAAGAACGGTTAAAGCAAAAGTTTTTGTTAGCGGCTAGATTAGCTAGACTACCGATTAGCGCCATTCCTGGGTTTTATTTATGAGTCCAGTTTATAGCCAAGTCTGGTCCGTGTTTTACCCACCCAGTCCGGGTTGTGTCCGGGTTTTACCACCCAGTCCGGGTCTGGTCCGAGTTTTACCCACTCAGTCCGGGTCCGGTCCGGGTTTTACCCTTTGGTCCGGGTCCGGGTTTTACCCACCCAGTCCGTGATGAGTCCGGGTTTTACCTACCCGGTCCGGGTCCGGGTCCGGGTCCGTGTTTTACCAAGCCCCTATTTTTCTGCACATTTGGACACATTTCCCAAATCATATTGCCAAACGGCAACTTTGAAGCAGCGCCCCGCAGTCAGCTGAATTATCAATTATGCTAGCAGTTGTGAAAAATGGGGGTGGGGGTCGGGAGCGTAAAAGCGACGCTGCATACGGCAGGAGTGCGGCTAAGATCTCAGTAGCATGACCACACCCATGCTCTATATCTGTGCCAAAAAGTAGCCAGTCGGACACAGCCGGGGCAAACCTTTAGTATCCCACCTTAAGATGTCCAAATCGACATTTTTTGTCAATTTTTATGGCATTTCCAATTTTCTGGCCTACAGTCGCCCACTTTGCTACTAAAAACTGAATTTTTAGCACCTTTTAGCCTAGTTATAGCTGTTATTGTATATGTAGAAAGTAGACTAATTCTACTGCATATTGGTGATTTTAAACCAGTTTAAGTTGCTTTGCACTAAGATGCGTTAAGATGAAGACAGCCATGGCTGATCAACTGATAAGAAGGTGTCGGAGAGTTCTGCGTCGGAAGATGTTGGGTCCGTCTCTAGAGCAATGCTCTCCGGCAAGCTGTTCTACAGACGGGTAAAGAATGGGATGAAGCTGTTAACACGGTGATTAGATTTGGATTTGGGCACCACTCTGGCCTGTGCAAGGCCAGTTCTGAAGTTCCAGCCATGGGGGCGCAGCGGCGGCAGTAGGTCGACGCATCTTATGGATGCAGCACCGGTAATGAGATACTTACTTTAAGATACTTTAAGATGGAGACAGCCATGGCTGATCAGTAAAAATAGGTGGCTGTGCGTTCGTCCGGCTCCGATGTATATAATGGATAGATCCAGATACCCGAGAATCCCACTGTCTTCAACCAGACATAGCCAGCAATAACAGCAGTTGCAGCTTCACGGCAGTTACCCCATGGACACAAGAAGGGCAAACAGCGAGCCATTCACCCACTGGGAAAACTGTCCATGGGAAAACTGGGGATGATGATAAACTGACAGGCCCGCAACCCGCCTCCAATGGGACATAAAGTATAGGGCGGAGTCAGGTGCTAGTCCGGATGCCTTACGATCTAGACAGTCGACAGCGTCCAAAGCGTAATTATCGTACCTGAACGGGAGGTCAAATTTCACTGAGCCTTGTGGAAGCAAATTTGGGTACCCCTTGTGAGAGCGATTTTTCTAAGGGGTACTTTTACAGTACAGCTCATTTCAAAGTGCGTTTGAGGCGAAGTCCCAAATCTGGCGAAATGTCGCGAAATTGGAGACATTTCGCTTCAAAATTCGCGAAATCTCCCAAAATCTTAGAGAAATGTCGCCAAAAATTAACGACATTTCGCGAAAAATGTCGCGTAATTTGCTTTTGCGACATCGCTTCAAACTCACTTTGAAATGAGCTGTACTGTAAAAGCTACTTTTAAGCGATTTTTGCAATTTTTAACAAAAAACAACGATTTGTTAGCTAAAACACGCTTTTCGGACGTTTTTTAGCTAAAAGTAGTAATTTTGAGTGAAAAATTCCGGCGAAGCCGGAACATTTTTGGAAGTTTTTGTCGAAAAACCTATTTTGTGGGCAATTATTTTCTGACCCCTTGTGGCCAATTTCCTTACCACTTGTGGCCAATTTTCTTACCACTTGTGGGAGCAATTACGCAACCCCTTGTGTACGACTTCGCCGAGGGGGGGGGGGAATTCCCCCCTTGTCCACCTGTGGTCGAATAGCAGATTTATACACGTGGGCTCTAGCCGGCTCAAACTGTCAGCCAACAGATTGTATCAGCATGCCCATACGTTTAGCCCCAGTTGCTGCCTTGTTCAGAATATGTTCGGACCATTTTAGGTCAGCCGTAATTCTTCAGACGTAAAGTTCCCAACACTTTCGGTCTTCCCGGCTTTCCCCCATTTACCGCCCCCGCTTTTTCTCACCTAAGTAAAAGTAAACTCAAGAGCAGCGAACAAGGGTATGCATTAACCGACACTATGTCTAATAACAATCAGAGAATAACGCTCTGCAATCAGAGAATAACAGGTGACTCCTCCTCCACAGAAACCTAATAGTAACCTTTCCATAAACTGACACAAAAACAAAACGGGGAATAATTACGCTCACTCACTGCATTTTTAAGTCACGAAGCTCAAAAAGACAAGCCAAATATCAGTCAAGAATCTGTCTATTTTCAGCATTGGAAAGTAAGAGTAGTGGAAGAAATCTTTTGATTGACTAGATCCATTTTGAAAGGTAGGAAAGGGAGGGTTGAGGCAAGCCACTAGCATGCACAACATAGTTTCACTCTGACTTTCATACAGGGCACACTAGGAAGAGTCTTGTTCTCATGTATTCTGCATTAACCCTTGAGAAGCAACCTTGAGAAAACGAACCTTGAATTGCTATGCGATTGAGAGCTGTGGCCAGTACTGACCGCTACCGTACCCGCCGGAATGGTGCCAGTTAGAATGGAAAAGTGAGGATACACGGTGCCAACGGGCGACTCCAGAGCTGCTGTCAGCGGTACCGTAGCCGTGGCAGTGACAGTGGGGCCTGACCCAGCCGTGGGGTGGGCGATCGGGTGGTCCGCCGAGGTTTCCGTCTCCGGCGACAGGCTGGGCTGAGACTGGCCAGGTCCACAGGTGGTGGAAACCGTGGCCCCGGTCGACCCAAGACTGGCGGATGACAGCGGCTGATCCATACCAGCTGACATCAACGGCGTGGAGGATTTGCTGAGACTGCCGGAGCCGCCGGAGTTGCTGGACGTTCCGATGGCACTGGACAGCTCCTCCCACCAGGGCGGCTGCAGGAGACGGACGTTGGCCCGAGAGACCCACTGGATGTCCTCGTCCACCTGTGAGGGGAGAGGGGACTCAAAGCGGACCTATAACAGAGACACAGAGATAAAATAGTGTTAATTGAGAACTGCGCAAAGTTTGGCGCCTGAAAAAAGTTTATCCCGCAGATTTTTAAAGTCCTACCAAAAATTTGATAAAATTTCGTGGTCCACCCCATCTTTTCTAGAAAAATAATCGAAGCGGAGTGTATATTCGTGAAGTATTTTGTTTATTCTATTCTATGTTGTAATCTGATGTTGTTGTAACCGTCGCCATTACTATTGGATTAAATCTTTTGCCTTTTGTCTTGATTGTGATTTGATTCTGTATACCTCCTGAATATCAGGGTTTTTTTTCAAATTCGGACCCGTGCTTTTCAGTGTGTTTTTCTAAGAAAAAGTGTGTTTTTCTAAGAAAATGTGTGTTTTTTCTAAAAATTGATTTTTCGCGTTTTAAATGCGTTTACGACTATTTTTACTACATATAGCCTATTCCTAGTTGGTTTTTGTCGTTCTAGCGATAAAAGTCAATAGATACTGACGTGTATGGTCGATTTGGACGAAATGAGCGCAATATCATCGAAAGAAAAGGAAGAAAAGCGTATTAGCAACGGGGGGTCAGGGGGGCGGAGCCCCCCAGAGGCTGAAAATTTTTTAAAAATCGGTAAAAAACCACAATGGAAACAATTGAACCTTTTGATTTTGTAAACCATATTTTCTTTTGAAACGGTGCTAGAGATTTAATGCAGCTTAAAGTAAATAATGTAGTAAACTAATATAATAATAAGTATGTACGTATATATATACTATATATATACTTATACATATACTAGAGGATTACAAAAGAAAAAGTAAATAATGTAGTAAACTAATATAATAATAAGTATGTATGTACGTATATATATACTATATATATACTTATACATATACTAGAGGATTACAAAAGAAAAAGGACACAAGCACAGAGGTAGGACGCCAAAGCTTTGAAAAAATGAATGAAAACACAAGCGCGCCGCAGGCGCAAAATTTTTTCAAGAAACGGTCTTCTGTAGTTCAAAACTTTTAAAGAAATTAGTAAAATGTTGCTTCTGAATCTCAAAATTTCGGTGTGTTTTTAAGTGTGTTTTTCTAAGAAAAAGTGTGCGAAAACACAGTAAAAAACACAAAAAAACCATGTCCTGAATTCCATGCTGCACGTATATAAAACTGTCGGTATAAAACTGTCCTACTTTTACAAACCTCACCATTTCCGTCCCATCACACCACAACCTAACTTACTTCTACTGGGGGGGGGGAGCCACCCCATTCGAGGAGCCCCCCATAAATTCCGACCCCCCCCCTATAACCCCAAAAATTGCCATTTTTACCATTTTTAACCTAAATTTTCAAAACATTTTCCGGCTTCGCCAATTTTTAACTAAACTCCCCACTATTTTAGCTTAAAAAACACAAAAAATTAGTTATTTTTAGCGATGTTTAGCACTTTTACAAAAAAACCTAAAAATGTCTCAAAAATATGCCCCCATTTTCGGTGAACCCCCCCCCCCATCGATGGGGGGGCTTCTTCGAGCCCCCCATAAATTTGGGCCTAGAAGTACATAAGCCAGCCACAACATCTGAATGCTATGCTCACCTGAAAGGAGACTGGGCGGACACTGATGCCCAGAATTTCAGCCGGACAGAAAACGTTCTGGTCCGAGTCCCTCCGGGCCACAACCTTGATCCCGATTCGAACCTGATCAGGAGAGGGACTGTGATCAGAGATGACATCCATACAGGGACTATGGGGATCCAGAACATCATTGAAGAATAAATGCTCTGGCTCGGAGGCTTCCGACTCAAATATCACCTGAAAGACAGAAACAAAAGAAAAAGTACATGGCAACAGTACTATATATCTAACTAGCACTTATTCCTGAGTCATAGGAGATTCCATTCAAAATTCATGACAATGACAACTGCCTGTCTGCCCTGCAGTGCAGTACTTAAAGGCAAGGAAAAGTGTTAGTCAGGTATGTGTAGGAGGGATCCAGCAGGCGATGACAGCTGAAAGCTCTCAAGGGCATGTCACCTTTTTACGATCCTAATCTTCATACGCATATTCACCTATTCTGTAGGCAACTTGGCTCAGTAAGATAAGAAATTTTTGATGCAAAAACCTTGCCCACAACCTTGCATACTTATTAGGTCACTGTTTGTCTTGGAGGATCACATCGGAATCTTCGGATTCTTAACGAAATCTTTATCACATTGATTCTGTAAACAACTGATATTTTGAACTACAGAAGGTTTTTCCAGAATCCAGAAAAACATATTGTGCCCTCGGCGCAATCGCAGCCTCTTAACTCCTTCACATACATATTATGTAACAGCGTTTCCTATTTTACTTAAGTGTCCTGTAACCTTAGACCTTTCTTACTCTTTTAATGCTGATTGACAGTCAACGCTGCCGAAGGGAGTTCTAAAGGTTGTATACATTCTGCAATGCCACGGAAAGAAAAATATGGAAAAACGAGATCCAACTAACTGGCGGTTCCATCCTAACTATGTATCTCCTGTGGTGAAAATAGTAACATTCAAATATTATATACCAACTAAAGTGCAGCCCAAAAAGGTGCAACAGATAAAAATAGAAATAAACTTCCACCCCAAACAAGCCACGCGGAAACTCATCTAAACATAAACGACATAATTATATAATAGCATATACATATATACACTACTGCTTACTTCAACATCCCTGCACCGACGAATACTTCTAATGGAGCCCGGATAAAATCCATACAGTCCGGGACGACGGGCAAGGATGCGATGATTTTTCCAGTCCTTCAGCACAATTCCAAACGGACACTCTTCCTGGTTAGCCAGCAGGGAAAAAACTTCACCGGAATGGGGACTGGATCCCGTGAGACCCCGATTGCAGGTGGCCGATTGCATGTCACCTGGCATCAGGTGCTGGCCGCCAATCAAGGGCAAAGAAGATGTACCTAAAAAGAAGTAGGAACGTGTAAATAAAATGCAAGCAGAACCACAAAAAAGGACAAGCTTCTCATTCAGATCCAAAATATAAAATGAATTTCCGAACTATGTTGTTTATCGAATTTATTTGGATTTTAATTTCTATATTTCATTCCCTAATGTGTTAAAATGGTAAATAAAGGTTCGAGAAGTATATATATATTGCTGGGCGTTAATGACCGGTCTGCAATAACAAATAAAATTTATATATATACTTTTCAAAATTTTAGTATTCAGACTACAATTATTAATTTTTGATGCCAGTTTACTGGTTTGAGCTTGAATCTTAAACTGATTGTAGAATTTAGATTTGGTATATACATAATATGGGTATAAAGGCGTCTGCGCGGCCCCCTGGAGACCGTGTTGGCCTGGTGCCAGCTAATTAGAGGTCCGGGAGTGGTAAAAAGGTTACCATCGTAAACAACTCGAGTAGTACTACAAGTACCACCATACTTTTGGTTCGAATTCGAAACTTCGAATTTTTGCACTAGGCGATAGTTACCGTGCGTTTGTTTTTTTTTTCTCGGTGAATAACGCTTATTGGAAATGCATTTTACGGCTAAGTGTTGGAACGATGTGGGCATTTTGGCACCATACTACTATTATATGTTGGTAGACAGGATCCCCCCATGCTACCTTTTTTTGGTCATTTTGGCACCTGGCCAATTTTGGCTCTGTGCCAAGGTCCCAAAGTCGGACTTTCGCTATTTTTCGCAAATTTTGGTCACACTTTTCTAGAACTGGATAGAAGCTGGAGAGGTCTAATATCTTTTGTTGAAAATTACCAGTAGGGGTGCATAAAGTAACGAGGGGGATTTTTTTAATTTTGCTCCCTAGCTTTCAGGAGATGGGCCCAAACTTTGCATTTTTTTGGCCTGTTTGGGCGAAAAGTTTTTAAGTCCCACTTTTACTAGAAATGGCCTAAAAGTCACTAAAAATGGCGTTTTTCGGCCATGGGGTAGTGCCGGATATAGTAAATCAGGGTCGCTGAAAACGATGAGCATACTACCGATACCGCCAAAATGACCACTGGTCAGCATGGCTCCCGTGGTTCCTCGCCTAGGGTCAAAATTGGGAAAACTCACTCTAAACAGCGTTTTTTTCGGCGTTTTGGTATATATATAATATAATATATAGTAAATCGACTACGCTCGTTTCAATGGGCATATCGCCGAAACCGACGGAAGTGACCACTGGTCACTACAGCCTATGGTGCCTATTGACCACTGGTCAAACGGCCTAAAGCTGCGTTTTTCGGCGTTTTGGTTGGGGGCATTTATAGTAAATCGACTACGCTCGTTTCAATGGGCATATCGCCGAAACCGACGGAAGTGACCACTGGTCACTACAGCCTGTGGGGTCTATTGACCACTGGTCAAACGGCCTAAAGCTGCGTTTTTCGGCGTTTTGGTTGGGGGAATTTATAGTAAATCGACTACGCTCGTTTCAATGGGCACATCGCCGAAACCGACGGAAGTGACCACTGGTCACTACAGCCTATGGTGCCTATTGACCACTGGTCAAACGGCCTAAAGCTGCGTTTTTCGGCGTTTTGGTTGGGGGCATTTATAGTAAATCGACTACGCTCGTTTCAATGGGCATATCGCCGAAACCGACGGAAGTGACCACTGGTCACTACAGCCTGTGGGGTCTATTGACCACTGGTCAAACGGCCTAAAGCTGCGTTTTTCGGCGTTTTGGTTGGGGGCATTTATAGTAAATCGACTACGCTCGTTTCAATGGGCACATCGCCGACACCGACGGAAGTGACCACTGGTCACTACAGCCTGTGGGGTCTATTGGCCACTGGTCAAACGGCCTAAAACTAAGTTTTTCGGCATTTTGGTCGGTGGCATATATAGTAAATCGACTACGCTCGTTTCAATGGGCATATCGCCGAAACCGCGGGAAGTGACCACTGGTCTCTACAGCCTTTGGTGCCTATTGTCAATTGGTAAAACGGCCTAAAGCTGCGTTTTTCGGCGTTTTGGTTGGGGGCATATATAGTAAATCGACTACGCTCGTTTCAATGGGCATATCGCC